>JADGJH010001304.1:0-10777 GCA_027596945.1 Physocladia obscura
TTATTATTTTATTATTATTTAACTTTGAGTGTCTTTTTGTATTTCAGAAAAAATCAACAAGAAAAAGCATGTTTTTTTGGTCCAAAAATGCAAGCATTTTTTTTGTCAAATTTTTTAACTTTGAGCATCCCTAGTGATTTAATATAAAAAAAACCATGCTTTAAAACAAAAATTGGCGTGTTTAGAAAAAAAAAGCGCTTGCTGAATGAGAAACTCAGCGGGGGAAAAAAATTCTATATTCTTTTGTTTTTTTTTTTTTGTTTTTTTTCGAGTTTTATTGAGATAAATAGCATCCAAAAAAAATAACACTCTTCCTCAAAACTGCTTTATAGCATCACAAATCTGGTTTATAAAGATCTGCATATTCTAACATCATGAGTCCAGAGTAGCATTGCATTTGGGTAAGTTCGTTTTTTTGTCGAATAAATGCGCGAGCATTCTCACTAATTTTCCGCGCCAGATCATCATTGTTCATTAACCACTCCATTTTTTCCTCCAAATCGCTAAAGTCATACGCAACAGGCACGTAGTGCACCATGGGCTCAAGCTGCCAGATATACCAATCGATAAAAATACCATTGTACAGAATCACCGAGTTGGTTTCGAGGTACCGCTGTAACCGATTCGGCCAAGTGTTGCCATCCACTACAATAAGGTACTTGAATTCGCAAGTTTTTTCAAAAGACACGAGTGTTTTGGGGGGATACTCAGCCTTGATTTCGTCGCACACGGAGGACTGGCATTGAATAACGGCGCCAAAACCAACGTCGATAAAAAATTGGTCGGCAGGAGGAGGACGGCTTTTAGAAAAGTCTGGGATTGCGATGCCAGCGTCAAACACGCGTTTGGGGTTCGCGCGTCCCAAGTCCTGCGCCCAACGCACGAGACGCGTGCGGTGAAAATCGCGCCAGTTTGTAGTATTCGAGTGAGATCCGCTAGTCGTGCTACCGCGCCAGAACAGCACCGGTTTCTTGTCTTCCCACGCAACTACATCGTTCACGTGTCCGTGAGTCTCGCGAAGCACGGTAGCTTGACCAGCGAGCGGTACGACGAAATCCCAAAAGCACCGCGTTTTCGATTGCGAAAATACCGGAATTGCGCGTGGCTGCGTTACGAACGAGCCGGGCCCGAGGAAATAGCCGTGTGCGTTTGCGGCGCTGCTCAATTCGCGCGAAAAACACGGGCTGCGTGCGAGCGCGTCGAGTTGGTTGAGGTACGGTGACACATCGCTTGCGTTTCCTGAATTGTAAGTGGGAGTACTGCCGTTGGATGGGAGGGGAAGCGACAACGGTTCGTCTTTTGAATTCACGAGAAAAACAAATGATTTGATTCCCGCCGCTATAAAGACAGAGTCAAGGGGCTCTAGTAAACCCGACGGGCCAGGCCACCGTGACGGGCTCTGGAATCCGCGTCCCGCCGTGTAACGTCCTTCCGCCAACTTCATCAGCCCTTTTTCGCGCGCAACATGCGACGCCGCAACACCGCCCACGGACCGCCACCGCGCAGTGTCGCGGAATACTTGTAGGTAGTCTGCAACTTTGATGCTGCAACTGTTTTGTTTTTTTAGTTTTTTGTCCAATTTAAAAATATTTTTGTTTACAAACCAACCTATGCGACTGTGCGTATGCAACCCATTCGGCGAGTCCGAGCGGCGCTGAGCGATTGAACACGTCCAAGTACAACGATCCATCTGCATTAAACACGGCGTCAGCGGGAATTGGAGGTAGTAAATCGTCATGGAAATTCGGGGTTGATTTGATTGGCATCGATTCCACGGCGGCAAGCTTTGCATCCCCAGTCTTTGCGTCGAGCCATAGTGACGCACTCAGCATTATGATCACGGCGCTGCATCCAACGAGCACGACAATAACAGCAAAGCGATTGCGCTTCACCATTTTTTATTTGAGGCACCAAATTTTCTGAACTTTGTTGCTCGAATGAATAATGATATCCGCTAATCGACAAATACCATAATTTTTTCATTTTTCATTTTTTATTTTTTATTTTACAAAATATCTATGCCTCTCATTTACCAGACTTTTCGATGAAACAATGATGCAATCCACATCAAAGACTTTTTTACCATCATATTTTCTCCCAAATAATGTTTGACGACTGAGTATTGAATTTAAAGCCTCAGTACTTATTTGCCATTTTAGAAAAAAAAAATTCGCGGACCTCTGGAATACGATATTTGGCGAGAATAAGTTGCAAGCAATATTGACAAAAGCTCGACTATTAGTTTGGGCCAGTGGTCTTGGCACACAAAATTAAAAAAAACCCAACTCATTGAATTCTCCGGTGCGCCAGTATCTAAACAAACAAGACCGACTTTGAATGCATTGGCTGTTGAATGAGACATTTTGAAGTGCTTGTTTTTTCTTTTCATTTTTTTTCTCTCTGCGTTGAAAGAAATGCAACGACTTTCGCGGCGGTTACTTCAAGGAGCTCTAGGGGTTCAGCGTCGGGTATACTCGGATGCCAGCGCAAGTACGGGTGGAAATACGGGTGGAAATTCTGGAGCAGATCCGGTTGTAGTGCTGCGCAACGCAATACACCAAAAGCGGCTGGGTGCGGCGATGCGCGTGGTGACGCGGGTGCCGGCGTACGAGCTGCGCGGACTGGGGGCGGACGACGCGGCGGCGCTGCTCCGGCTGACGCAGACGCAGACCAACGTGCCGGGCGGCCAGCGGCTCGCGCGCCTCAGCCTCGTGCTCAGCACCCTCGCGGCGGCGGGAATCGCGCCGCCGCCCAACGCGCAGACCGAGGAGATGTCGGCGCTGTTCAGGGCCGGCCGCCGTCGCCGCGCCGTGGCCCTCGCGACGCAGCTCGGCACGCGGGACGCGCGCGTGGCGGCCGCCGACGGACTCGCGGCGGCGTGTCCCGACGTGGCGGGCGACGCGCTGCTCGCCTCCCGCGCGGCCTTCGACGCGCGCACCGTTGCCGCGGCCGTGCGCACCGTCGCCTTCCTCGCGCACGCCGGCCTCTTTGACCGCGCCGCGCGCCTCCTCGCCAGGCTCGCCGCCGAACCCGCCTTCGCCGCGCTTCCTCTCGACGACAAAGAGCGCGCCTACGCCGGCCTCGCGAAGGGCTACGCCTCCAACGCAAACCTCGCAATGGCCACGAAAACAGTCAACGACTTTACCCGCGACTGCAACGCCAAGCGCGGCGTCCCCTCTTTTGCCGCAATCATCGAAGCCTGCGTCGCCACAAACAACCCCGCCGAAGCTGACCTGACCTACCGCGACCTGCGTCTCAGCGGCCTCCCTGCCCCCGCCGAAGTCTACGTGGACTTGATTCGTGTCCACGCACGCGCTGGAAACCTTACCAAAGCTGTAAACTACTTTTACAAACGCAACGACTTGACCGTGACCACCACCACAACAACCTCGGCCACCAGCAACACCAACGCCACGGCCACCACCACCAGATACGATGAATTCAAGCCGTCTAAACCAATGTACACGGCCCTTATTCAAGCCCATTTCATCAACGCAGAACTCGTTGTTGGTTTCCGCGTCCTGCGACAAGCCGTTCACGACTTTGGCCCGAATTTCTTGTTCAACCAGCCGTCTCCATTATTTGCCATCAATCTGGCAAACTTTTTCACAAAAAGCGCTTCAGTCGAAGACGTAATCAGCACAGTTGGCAAATATCTGGACAATGCGTTGGGTGAACACAGTCAAGATGAGTTGCTGAAAGTGTGGAAAAATCATGAAACGTTTAAAGATGCCGTTTGCCTGTATGTTGCCGACGGACTTTTGCAGATTGCGAATTCTCAGGATTCTGCTGCTTTGTCTGTTGCAAATGCCGATGGCAGCAGTAGCAGCAGCGTTATTGATCAAGACCATTGCCGCGCAATTGGGCTTGGATTGGTTGATCATCTCATGAAGGTTTCCGTCAAGAATATCCAGAATTACCACTCCAACCTTACCGCAAACGCAGAAGCAGCAGTAGCAGAAGCGAGCACCGATACCAGCTCCGATCAAAAACCACCCCGAACAAACACGTATCGGAAACCTATCCCTCCCAAAAGCACACTCAAAAACCACCAACTCATTTACAAACGCGCGGCGGCCTTTGCACTCCAAACCCACGCGTCCGCAGCAACTGCTCAAGCCGCAACTTCAATCATCCCATCTGCTGTTGCTATCCTTCAGGACGCCAAAAAACACAGTCTCACGTCGCTGCAGATTGTGCAGTCGTACCTTGACACAGTTGCGACAGCTGTATCATTTGAAATTATTGGCGTTGACGAGGGCGTCATTCAGTGGGTCAAGACTGTGGATGATTTGTTGGCAGATGTCGGTGTGGAGGCTGTTGCTGCAGATTCACTCGTGCGGATTGCAAAAGGAGATGGAAGCGTTGTTGTGAAAGATGGCGTGACTTTGGAGAATTTTGTGAGGGAGTGGTGTGAAGGTGGAGGAATTGTTGGAGGGGTTAAGAAGAACGAGGCTGCTTTGAAGGCATTTGTGGATAAATACGGGATTCAGCAGACTGTTATTGAGATTTGATTATTATTTTTGTTTTTTAATATTTGATTTGAATTTGAATTTGGTTGGTGGATGACAGGGATGATATTGACTGATGCAGAGGGAAAATACAATGAGAAATAAAACAAATTTTTGATTTATTAAAACCAGTTCAACAAGGCAAGGAGATTTGTCAAGAATAAAATTTTGTTTTATCCTTTTTCTCTTTAACGTCTAGTGCTGTCGTTCCCACTACCCTCCTCCGCCCACTACGCAAGCTTTGTGCCTGTTTTCTTTTGATTTTATTTTCGTGTTTCTCAATAAAATTGGCATTTGGGGTGTCTTGGCAACATCCCCGTCTGCCCGCGTTTTGCCCAACCTTATTCCTTGAACAATTCGACCCAGCCTGTTGAACAAATTTTTAATGAATTTATTTTTCAAAAACCAACAAACGAAAAAATATTTGTAATCTTTATTATTATTATTATTATTATTATTATTATTATTATCGAGTATCGAGTTATTGTGGCACCACTTTTTGACTTTCAAATTGTAGGCAAATCTTGCAAACGTTTGGTAAGCAACAGAGATCAGGCGAAGCGAGACAATCCAATAATTACTTATAAGACACTGACACTTGGCAGTAATTATTGGGGAATTGCTCACCTTAAGTATAAAATTGGGAATCAGGCACAAGCCTAATGAAAATAAAATCGATTTCGCTAAAAAAAAATGGAGATATAAAACGGCAGGAGCAGAAAGAAAGCAAAATAAATGGGAATTGGGTCAAATGACTGAAAAGAACAGATAACAGATTGAAAACAAGTGAAAACCTTCACTGGTTGATAGTTGAAAATCAAAAATATTTATCATTATAACCTCCCAAAAAGTTTGTCCTTTTACTATGTGTTAGTTTGAATAAAAATACATCATTTTCTGCGGTTGGTTGGCGATGAGTCTGAAAGGACATTTTGTTGTGGGTCATTTTTTGAGGGTCACTCATTGTGAAAATTTTTTTTTTCAAAATGGGAGACAACCACCGCTGGTTTGTTCCTGATATTACAAGTACAATTAAACCTCAAATATTCAACAGCCAATGCAAAAACGTTGATGATCATCACAGACGCTTCATTTGTTCGTACACTTGCGATATTGAAAGCATTGCTGGTGGACCAGAAAAATTTATGCGTTCGATTTGTAATGATAAGGATGTCGTTGAATTAGTTGACCGAGAGCAGCATTGGACCAAAAGTTTCGTTTACCATGATATTGCAGCGCATATTTCTACTCCTAACGTAGAAATGTACGAAAGGGCAGTCAAATTTTTAGGTACGACGATGTTGGATGCGGTGAGTGCATTCCATGCCTTAAATAGTAAAGTTCAACATCTCCATTTATAAAAATCCACAGGTAAACCCAAACTCCAACGAAACACCTCTTTCGACAGCTATCAAGTTTCACAATTTGCACTTCATCAATTATCTTGCATCTCTCCCGGTTGATTGCGTCAACTTCTCCCGTATTTTGCATGGGAAAAGCTACCTCTTCATTGCCGCAAGCTGCAGCAATTACGACATAATCAAGGCAATTTACAGTGTGTTCAAAAACAAATACAACAACCTAATTGATCGAGGGGATGAGGAAAACAATGAAAGCCCAGAAAGCCCTTACGATATTTGCGGACGCCGTTCAATTCCAGACCTTCAGAAATTATTCTTTTCCACGCCTACCACTGACAACGAAGTCCTGAATATAATGATTGTTGGTTCCAGCCAAGTTGGCAAGAGCGCATTTATTAAGTACCTTCATGAATACAACAATATCAACCAAACCATTCCTATTGGGAATGGAGTTAACAGTTGCACTACCAAGAGTTCTCATTACCTACTTGAGCATAAATACAAAGAGTGGTTTCCCTTGATTGGCTCAAATGGAAAGCGAATCCTCACTAAAACCATCATCACTGACGAGCCTTACCAACCCAAGAATAACACCATACAATTGACGAAAAACTTATTCCAAGGAAAAATTTCTGCACCTTCCACGATTGAAGACCTTTACGATCAATCCAACTTGGACATTCACGAAATTTGCTACACCAAACATTCTCGCAACATCCGCATCATTGATACTCCTGGAATCGGGGATACTGATGACAAAAGTAACGGCAAAGATGAGTCTCATGTCATGGGATTCTTGAATTACCTTGATTCTCAAAAGATTTCGACACTTCATGCTGTTCTCTTGCTGGTGAAACCAGATACTGCTACTCAAGAAATTAAGGAGCGAATCCGCTATTACTACAAACTGTTTAACAGCGGCAGTATTTACATTGTTTTTACCCATTATAATAAGGATGCAATCTTGAATGACTTTGATAACAACGTCAACATTCAGAAAAAGCGTGTCGAATACCTGGAAATGTGTGATATTCAGGCACCCCCCTACATTTTTAATGTCAGCGTCATTCCACCTTCCACTATCAAACTTAGTCGTCGTGATTTTGTCACGGAATATCTCACCAATGTTGAAATCAACAAATTGTTTGCATCCATTATTAGGTCATCACAGCCCATCAACGTATTTAATCTCAAATTTGAGAAAACCAAGCTTATGCTTCAAAAGGAGAAGGCGATTGTTGATTTCATCAATGGCCGACTTATGGGCTTGGAAGATGGTATTCGACAATACGACACCACTGCTGCCAATTATACCAAGGATTACACTGCACTTTCAAAGCAAATCAGTAGTAAACGGGACCAAATTCAAAAGATCAAGGATGAATTAGCTGATAAAAACAATGAAAATTTGTACTTGCTGACGGAAAAGGTCTACTGCGAACAATGGTATTGGTTTCAGTGGAGGGAGCCAAAAGTTTTTTCATACACAACCACTTTCCCAATTGATAATAATGGAATTGATGTCAATACTTGGAAAGGTGTCACTGCGGAAATTATGGAAAAGTCTCAGAATTCAATTAAAATCAGCATTAAATCAAACTGGTTTCAAAAACAAGACGCTTCCATTAAGGTATTTGCATTCTTTTAATTGCGTTTCTCTGACGGAAAAAATAGGTTTTCACTCTCAAGCGTTTTTATTTTTCCTCAGACATTCAAAATTTGTATGACCAACTGAGAAAAACAGAAGGTGAACTGTTAGAGATTGAAAACAGCTTCACAACTGTGAAAGCAAATTCGGAGAATTTGCAATGTTTATCAGAAAAAGAACGCAATCGTATCAGAAAGTTCGCTGATGTGTCCGAATTTTTCAGCAACAAGGACATTTCACGCGTGGACTACAACTTGTTGAAGGACCTATACCATTCTAGCAGCGCAATTGATGACAGCATTATTGACAAAATTTATCAGCGTAAACTCGCTGAAAATGCGTGTCCTTCGATCAAGCACTTTGTTTAATTTTGACTTACCATAAAATCGGGTGAAGTCCATCCATTTCTTAAAAAAAAAAAGTTTCCAAAAACTTCAATATCATAACCGATGACCGTAAAAGGTGTTGTTTCTTAAATAAAATTGATCAAAGGCAACAGAAATCTATGGAAAACAAGTTTTTGGAAAAGCATCCATTTGTACTGATCCACAGGAATTTCTCTCAAAGCTCTCATTCATGTTGAAAGATCCTCAACACATTCATAACCTCCAGGCACCTTTCCTTGTGTACTTTCATATGGCAGGTCTTCAACCATGAGTATGATACTTGAGGTTGTTGAATTGAGCTTGCAGTGACGCTCAGGATAACAAATAGAAGCTTTGCAAGTAAAAAATTTGCTCCCATGCTGTGGACAGGACATTGTTGGGCAACTAAGGCAACAGTGCTGAAGAGGCTCTAGATGCTGCCTATTTTCATATTATAACAAAATTTTTTTTGTCTTGTATACTTTTAATGTGTGATGAAACCAAGGGTAAACAAAGAAAAATGAGAAGAAAAAAAAATTCCAATTGTATACATGATAATATAAATCGTTCAATTTAAGGGCTCCACCGAGTTAACCAAGTGTTTTTCATCGCCCAAAAACCTGTCTAGATTCTCTACGCGCAGGCGGTCGCGTCTGCGCCTTCATTTTTTTATTTGATCCAATCGAATCCAAACAAACCAATGGCACAATTCCAACCATCCCTGTCGCCGCCTGCTTCGCGAGACACCACCCGTCGCTAAAAGTTTCCTTGATAATCAACACGTCACCAATCTTGACTGTCATTTCGTCGTACTCGACGCCCGTGAATGGCGTAATGACCTTCATTTTGAGTTTGTTTGCGCCGCTGCCAACAGGTGGGGGAAACGGCGCGGCGGGGGCCTCGAGAGTTATAGTGTCATCTTCGAAATTCTGATAACTATTGGAACTCGATTTTCCAAAAATGCTGTAGATGCTTTGACGAATACTGCTAGTTTTCGCAGCTGCTTCCGTGTGTCGGCCGGCTTTCTTCGCACGTTGGCGTTGGTATCGCAACGCTGTTCGACTTTGCGATTGTGTAGGGTTTCTATTTAAATTTTTTATTTTAATTGCCAAGTCAGTCAATTTCCGTTTCGTCTTTCTCAATGACCGCGCTCTAAACTAGTATATTAGCTTCGCTCGCTCGCTCTCCAATCAATTGCTTTTTTATCGCTGACACCGCATTCATTGCGCAAATTTTTACCGTCATTTCTTTTATACAAAATTCCCTTCGCTCAATGCATTATAGCCACCCCATTACTTTGCATACAACATACTTTGAAACATCGGTAGCATCACCGTTAATATCAGTATCGGCATAAACAGAGCCACCAAAAATACTGCTAAAAATGCTTTGTCGTTTTGGCCGATTACCGCCCTGATTTTGTCGGCGCAAGGTAGCTCGACCTTGAAGGGGTTCCTGATTTCTAAAAGGTGGTTAGTCTATGGATAAGCGAGAGGACAGATAACACACTCGAAAATGACACGGGAGGGCTGGGGAGTGGCGACTGGACGGAAGGCGATGGTAATATGGTTGTTCCAGCGTTGCAGCTTCAGGACGACACCCCACAGAATGCCAAACAGGACCATGACGCCCCATGCGATGCCGGATGCAATGTAAGGAAGGGTGCGTGCGGGGGTGATGAGGCTGAGCTTCTGGGCATTGGTGAGCTGGGCAAAGGGTACGGGGAGGAGTTGGCTAGCTGACGTGGCGGGAGTAGCAGTCGAGTTGGCGGTTGAGGCGGGCACAAAGGAGGGCACGAGCGACGAGTTGGAGAGAAACTTTGCGCAGAGGGCGGCGTCGGCGGCGTCGAGGCAGGAGGCGCCGCAGAAGGACGCGGCGTCGGCGGCGTAGCGGAAGCCGACAAACTGCGTCTCGACCGACAGGCCCTGCCAGCAGGTGGCGGGGTCGTTCGTGGCGAATGCGTCCTGGCACGTCAGCAGCTGCGTGGCGTTGAAGGCGCTGCGCTCCTGCAGCGAGGCGGCGGAGCTCGACGACGCGGGGCACACGGCCGCGTCGCCAAACAGCGCGTTGACGGACGCGGCGTTGGCGGCGCACGACGCGGCACACAGCGGCTGGTACGGCGCCGTGGACAGCGCCGCGCACGCCGCCGCCGACACCGCAACCAGGTAGTTGCAGATCAGCGACTGCTGGTACCGCACAAAGTGGCCCGTGTATCCCGAGCAGCCGTACGTCGTCGCAAAGTGCTCCGTGCCCAGCAGCGTCGCCACGTACGTGTCCACCGTGCTGGCGTTCTGGATCGGCCCGCTCGCCGCTATCATCTGCGCCCCCAGCTCGCCACACGCCGTGCTGCCCGTTAGCGAGAAGCAAGTACTCATTTCCACCGGTCTTTTAATCAACTAAAAATCCATCCAATAAAAAACGAATATGTCAGCTAAAAGAAACCCTAGCCTATGCAAGCTGAATAACTGATCTCCTCCCCTGCAGCAACAATCTGACAAATGACTTTGCGATTTTGCAATTTTTTTGTTCGTTATTGTCCGCACTAAATATGCACCATATCACTACTTCGGAGCTGCGCCAAGATCCTCTTTCATTTGTTTAGGGTTCGCCAAATTAAAATTTTTAGCGTCTCCAATTTCATCCAAAATGAATCTAAAAAAAATGATATCATAACAATGTCACTCATGAACCAACTCACCAATCATCAATGACTCTATTGCAATATAAGAAACTGCTATAAAAGTATAAAGCAGTTAAAAAAGAATGTTTGCGATAAAATAGAGACATGTGATCTGAGAACTTTTTCACAGACATGCAAAAAAAAAAAATAAAACACGTCTGACGCAATTTAAAAGTTTTTTACCTATATAAGCAATAATAATAGAAATTAAA
>JADGJH010001305.1:0-10772 GCA_027596945.1 Physocladia obscura
CCCCCCAACGACTCCGCCTGGATAAAATTGCTGTTGTTGTTGTTGCTGTTGTTGCTGCTGTTGGGCCATCATCATTCCTCCTCCCATCATTCCCCCAAACATTTGGGCGCCAAACTGCTGTGAATGTTGTTGCGGTTGCCCTTGCATGCCCATTCCATAACCATTCGGAAAACCTCCACCACCGTTTGAATTGTTATCCCCCATCATGTAAGATCCGTTCGGATTCATCATGGCAACAACCATCTGTCCATTCCCGCCGCCCGGGAGCGCGTAATTTCCCCCTGTTCCCATACGCACACGTTTCGCCGAGAGTGCATTCTGGTGTTGCACGAACTGAGCATTATATTGTTGCTGTTGTTGTTGCTGTTGCTGCTGTTGTTGCTGTTGCTGGAAGTAAAATTGCTGGATACTTGTATGCTGGCTGTTTGCAAATGCATTCGCGGGCAAAGATGTAATATCCGAATTTCTTCGCTTCATTATTATGAAATACTTGCGGAGCCACTGAATCACCGAAGATGAACCGACAGAAGTTGCCGTGGATCCCAACAAAAAGCGAAAGGAAGGAAAGTAATTTCAAAGTCGAAAAATACATGGAAAAATATAATTATAATGATGTGAGCGAGGGATAGCAACAAACATATTTCGAAAAGGGAGTCAAAACGAAGACAAATTGGCGTGGTTTTGTTTGATGAAAAGAAAAGAAAAAAAGCAAAAAAAAAAAAGATTAAAAGAAGATTAAAAGAAGATTTTAAAAATGAAAATCAAGTGATAGGTTTGAAGAGAAGGAATAGCAGGGAAAAATAGGAAAAAGGAAGATTTAAAAACCTCAAATAAGTAAAAAGGTCAACCAAAGAACAAAAGACAAGAAAACGTGTAATGACCAAAACAAAAATAGAAGCTGAAAATAAAAGTGGCCTAAATCACGTTTTGGGACTAGAAGTTATTATTGTCAGAATGACTGCGGGCAAAATTGGGCACTTACTTTCAAAAATAAGCTCGAGTCGTTCAAAACAATGCAAGACACGGAAAAATAGATGAAAAGTTGCAGGACCCTGGTGACAGAATATATGGTCAAAAGAAGAATAATATGACAGTGAATCAAATAGGAGAGTCTAAAATCACTCGCTCGAGAACCAGTCCGATCTCGTGCGCAGCTCAATCAAATACGTTCTTGCATATTCTATGAATAATCTAAATCGGCGATGGCCAGTGTCTCGATGCCGCAGCGCTATCAGCACTCACTTGTTCCAAAAACCTTTTTTTTTTTCAAATGGAAAACCAAAAGTCAATCTCACCTTGATCAGCACTCTCAATAAACTCACCTTCCTGGATTCTGCATTCAGCAAAAACTTTAAACTTCATGCACATTGCAGTCTACAACGAAATGTTATTTTTTGGACTAAGTGTCTTTCCATAAATGAGGAAAATTCCATCAACATGGATATAGAATGAAAGGTAAGAGGATGTGTAATTGTTTGGGTGGACTATCAACAATAGCTGTTGGTCTCACTTCTGGTCTTCATTGGTAATGGAATTTTTGGATCATACTGCCCTTACACTGGACCAGCTACTTCCCAGCCAAATACTTAACCCTGGATTTTGCACTTGTTTGCAGGGTTATTTAAATCTTTTGGCTTTAATTTACATTTTTCCAGGGTTGTTTTTTAAATTTAGGTAACAGTCAAGATCTAAAATACAGTTGAGCTACTGTACAGCCCACACACACTTTTCTGTGGAGCTTCTCTAATAAAATTTTGAATTGACTGAGATTGTACTGCGGCAAGTGACAAATCAACTCAACTTTGAATGGTGTGAGGAATTGTCGCTTTAATACAGTGAGCAATGTTGTGAACATTTTAAGTGAGAAGAGTCGCTGAAAACGTTGTGTTTGTGTGATGGTCAAAGAAAAGGTCCACTCAGCTGGATTTTTTGTCCTAAAAATAGATACAACACTTCCTCAAGTGGATGATGCTTGCTGTCTGAAGATGCAGACAACTATTTTAATTTCAATTGGACGATATTTACTTAAAATTATTTTCTTTTATAATAATAAAACTATGACTGTCACAATTCCATACAACTGTGAGAAATAGATTCTTAAAGATCCTTCACATTGGAACAATCTACAAGGACCATCGAAATGAACACACTTACAAAGTACAAGAACGTAAAATTAACACCACACTTTTGAAAGTAGGTACCTTACTTTGGTTCAAATGAAGCCGTCAACATTGATGTGCCTGATAAATGGATGAAAATGATGAACCCAACGAAAGCCAACGTTAACCAATCAATGAAGGAACAAATTGTCAAATTGGAAGAGTCTGTCAAACAATTACAGTTAAAGTTGAATGAGAGTGATTTTGAGAAGCTGTCTGTGATTGAAATAAAACATTCATTATTAGATAACATACAGCAATTAATGAATGGAAATGAATACTTTGAGACTGATTCAGAGTTGTTCTTGGTTGACAATACGCTTGTCTATTATCTAAGAAAGAAGAGCAGTGGGGACAATAAAAAGAGGATTCAGCAAATCAAACACTATTTAATGAAAGGAGACACAAACCTGTGTAAAAAACTCCATGACAATCAGCCAGCTATCCAAAAGAGACTCTATCATCACTTGAAAAAGGAAATTGATGAAAAGAAGGTGGTCAATATGAGGCGTCAATGAAATGAAATTTACTTTCAAATGCTTCTAATGACACTAACCTCTGTGCATTGTAATGGCATACTCTCAAGGGGGTCACTGCCTATTAACTCTAAGACACACTGGATTGGCTAGGAGTCATTTGTTGCGAACTGAGGGTGTTTTGGAAATCACATTGGCAGCTTGCTGTGTCTGCATTCCTTAAGTTCAACTCGAGTCTGGTTTGGGGTTCTATATTTGGCTTTGGCTAAAGTCCCCCAAGATACCAAAACTCCCTCTTTTATTGTTGTTTGTTTGAAAGGTTGACGAACGCACAAAGAACCGTGTGTGGTATGTCAAATGAAAACACCACAAGACTTGCATTCTATTCAATCTTATCCTCTCTTTTTCTTTATTTGATGCTGTATTGCTAATCATTCTCTGAATCTGAAAATGTTGGCAGTGGTGTTCTATCCTGAGCGAACATGTGGCCCAGAATGTCTTGAATGCTTTTGTTTTCTTGACTGTTTCATCTTGTATTTACATATACAGTGTCACAGGTCTACAATTCCATAAACACTGGCTCTGATGGATTACATGAACAGTTCATGTGTACTGATGTCTCTGATATTGTTTCATTCAAAAGATTCCTTATTGTTGTTATGGTGATTGTGGTTGGGAGTTTAGTCAGCAACAGTGGACATACAACCCACTTCCCGCATTCATTCTTGGAAACCAGGACAACTGCCTCATTTATTGGAAGTACTCCATCAGTAGGTCTGTCATTCAAATCCAGCTTGAAGCCTTGTTTTTCTGCATCCCATCCACATAATTCTATCTGTGACATGTTTTTTTCAATAATTTGAGTCTTGCATCTTGTTTCAAAGTGATTCTGCATGGTCTTTCTTGAAATCACCTTTCATTGACACATGAAGCATTTGTGTTTCTTATAATCACAATCTTGAAAGTGTTCATCAAAATTCCATTTCAATACTCTGAACTTGCAGTTTTTGTTGGTACATGATTCCAAAAGGGTGTCAATGTAACTTGCAGCTGTTTATTGTGAAATAATGATAAGTTTATTCTCCAGACATAGTAATATAACTTTCACAGTTTTGTTTATTATTTACAAATAAACACAAACTAATACCAAAGCTATAAAGTCATTATTTGCATAACTTTATTCACAAAGAATAAGGAAATAACAGCAGTGTTTTTGTTTCTTGTATGACCTAAACATACAAGACAATGAAACACATTTACAGAACTGCTTAAACCATATCTTCATTAATGTTGAATGGATCAAAGTAGTACAACAATATTGTTTAACACATTTTTTCACAATGATAAATAATGTTGTAATAGTATCTGTAAATCTTATGTCTGTTTTGTAATCAAAAGAAAGAAAAGCATATTTCTTTACTTATTACAGAACACAATGCATTTGATTGTCCTGACACAACAATGCAGCTTTGAGAATAAACAAATATTACAATCAGTTAACAATAAAAGTAATCACTACATTTATTGGAAGTTCCTCTTTCAAACAGGATTCAGACCCTTTTACACTAGATACATTCTATGCAAGAGCATGGCTTGCATAGTAGATCAGCAGGCTATTGGCATTTGCATGCCATTAAGCCACAAGGTAGACCTGAACAGTTTAGAAATGAGAGCATGTTTGCTTTGAGATTGTGGTTAATCCTCAAAAACAAATATGAAAGAAGACAAATAGAGGAGATGTACACTCACTTCATATTTGCATGACAGTTTGAAGTAAAGTAGAAATGGAAGATAGGAATAGGCGCAAGGTTCCTGTAAGTTGTAGAAAACTTGTAGTAATATTCTCGGTTGCTGTAATGGCTTGAGTCAACTTATTCAATACTAGATATCTCAGAACTAAATGATAAGAGTTTGAGATGCAAGTATGAGTTGAAGTTGAAGTAGAAGTTTAATACTTAATAAAGACTTTCTTTTATTTGATAAGACCAATTCTTAAAAAGAAGAAAAGTGTTGGGGTTTAAATAGTTTTTGGAGTAGAAGGAAAAAGAAAGAAAAAGAATAAAAGACGCTTCAAAAGAAAAATGATTTGAAAGCAGTTGGAAAGCGGTTAGAAATCAGTTAGAAATCACTTGAATTATTCTTGAGTTGTTGAAAGTAATGGAATGCTTGAGAAAATTCTAGAAAATTCTTTGAGAAAATTAGATTGAATTTCTAATTTACTCACAGTTCAATAGATAATTATGTGCTGGCCACAAACAAACTAAGATTGGGTGATTTCACTTGTGTCAAAGGCCAAGACTACAAGGAAAGATCCATAGTTTTTACAAAAGTATTAGGCAACATATTAAAAGACTAAAACACACTGACAAGTCACTAAATAAAACAACTGGATGTAATATATAACAATTATACAATGTGTTACCAACAAAGTCTGACCAGCTGTTAATAACACACATAATTATTCATTTATTTCAAAGTCTTAATAATTCTGCCATAGCACACAGAATTATTCATTCATTTCAAAGTCTTAATAATTTTTTCAATGCTTCTTGCCAAAGCAAATGATTTCTAAGACAAAAACACATGTGTCTCATGAATTTGTCACAATCAAGACAAATTCAGAAAAAGGAAGTTCAAATCCAGTGATATCAATCACAAA
The DNA here is from genome assembly GCA_027596945.1 of Physocladia obscura. NCBI lineage: Eukaryota > Fungi > Chytridiomycota > Chytridiomycetes > Chytridiales > Chytriomycetaceae > Physocladia > Physocladia obscura. The sequence continues at coordinate 5,295 of JADGJH010001305.1, forward strand.
ATGAATCAGTGATATCAAATCTCAAAATGAATCAGTGATATCAATCTCAAAATGAATTTGAGAAGGAATGAATTTGATTGAAATGGGATTTCAAATACAATAATTTAAAAAGGCTTTGTTTTTCTTTTCTGTGAAAAAACAACCTTACAATAAAACACAAATTCTACCTTTACAACCTGATCTACTATCAAGCATTTAAAGCTCCCCTCTATGTGAAAAACCAACAATACCAGACAGAAGGCACATTCAACCAGAAGAAATTCACTTGTCACTGTCTAAACATTGTGACCAAGCACAAGCAAGCACAGCAATACCCTGGCTGTAATTCTGTCTGGATTCTTGACGAAACAAGGATCCATCAATCTGCCAAACTAGTTCTTCAACTGGGATCTGCTCTGCTTACTGCCCATTCTATAATCCAATCAAAGTGTTTTTGGAATGCTTAAATCAAGACTTCGATGGGACTACAAGGAAGACAAAGTTAATGCTAAGAATCTTCATCTAGTCATAGTGTCTGCTGTAATTAAATATCGAAATTTTGAGATGAAGCCTGTCTTACAACATTGTGGTTATCTGGCTGCAACTTTATTTGATCCTCAAGTTGCATATAAAAGCAGTGTATCAGTGTTTGTTTATAGATAAAGTAATTCAAACACATGTTCAACTTTATTTAAAACTTGTATCTGTATTTGGTTATAAAAAAAGAACAGAAATTTAACCACCATATTCAACTTTATTTAAAAATTCACTCTTCATTCAGACCATCATTGCAAGATCCTAAAGAATGATCTTCATCAAAACTTTCAGAATCAACATTAATAGCATTTCCATTGTCATCTGAAGAAGGAACTGCAGGGTTGTGAAGAAACCTGCAAACTTCTCGGCAGTTACTAGCAGTTCTTCTTTGTATATTTGAGTCACTTTGCACCAGTTCCATAGTGCAAACCAATGGTTGAAAAGCCCTCTTGAATTTGTAGGCAATACAACAGTTAGCTTTCATAGCATTATGCAGATGTTTTGCTTCCTGACCTAAAGTCTTGATTGTATGTCTGATTCTTTTCATGAACTGGTTAACATTGTCCAACAGATCCTCAGAAATATTAGCCGTTTCATAAAGCTGTCTCAAGCAATCTTTGTGAACAGTTCCTTGACTTATTAGAATTTGGATGTGCTGCGGGGGGGCTCCTTAGCTGTAGTGGCAGCCATTTGATGGCAAGGCATTGAATTCAGAATGGTATTTGCCCAGTCTCACCTGATAAAATCCTTAGCAGCCTGGTGCAGGTGAATACATTTGAGTTTTTTGACTACTTCTGCAATGTGGGATTTGTTTGGTGCTCCAGAACAGTCAGTGCAATTTGCTGGCAGAGTCAAGACTTTGCTGTTAAATTTTTCCCAATCTCAAATGAAATGGAATAAATATAAATGAAACACATTACTCCACCTTGTGTATTCCATAAATTTTGAAAAATTTGAGGTGTCAGCGCAGTTGTTTTATCCTGAATATCTGTTGTCAAATACAATGATTATAATGAGTATGTTGATAAAAAGAACAGCACTAACCATCACTATATGGGTATTTGCTACTTCCTTTACACAGTTCCACATACAAGCCAAACTGTTCAATTGTCAGTGGATGATCATCAATTTTTCCATTTCAACATTGTGTACAGCTCTTCCTTTGTGGAAGCACAACATTCCAAATGTCATGAACTACTTCAGGAACATCATCTCCTTCAACAATTACAGCTGTGGTGGCTTAATCAACTTTTTGCTTCTTACAATTCTTGAGTGCAGGCTTTATTGTTAGTGTATATGCTTTTTCCATTACAAATTAAAAACTCAGATTTTCTCACTTCCAACTTTTGAAAACCCAGAAATTGGACATTTTGGTGAAAAACTCTCAATACTATGTACAAATTTCACTATTAAGCCCTGATATTATGACTGACCAAATCTGATAAATTTTTGTGACTCTTTCAAAAAATTAATATTAATTAATGGTATGAATATTTAATAGCCTTTTAGCATGAATTTTGGAACAAATAGCTTGGTTTGCATTTGATTCATTTTGCAACTTTGAGTTTGGAAGCCTTATGTTTGACTCCAGTTATATCAATGCAAATTAACGCCGTCTGACTACAAAAGACATAACTGGTTTACCAATACTAATACGCTTTCGATTATGCACCTTGCTTGATTTTGACTGAAGTGTTGTGGCGCTTATTAGTTGACGTAAAATTGGATAAATTGCCAAACCAAATTTTCACAAAATCTCCAATGGGCCTATTCGCATATCCGGAAGTTCGCCGCGAAGACTTTTTTGAAACCCTTCATGGATTTTCTGTTGCGGTAGTCATTCAATTCTAATCCGGCTGATCCGGCCAGATTCCGCTGTTTTGCTGACAATAATTTACTTCGCAGGATCCATATCGTCATCTGGAAGATCCCGATGCTCCCGAAACTAAAGCATTTGTTGAAGCACAGGGGTATCTGTTCCGGGAATACATTAAAACTACGGATGTGCGTGAGAGAGTTGCTGCTAAGCTGACTGAGCTCAACAACTTTGAAAAGTAAGTTTCGTTCACAATTTTTTAGTTTTACCTGTATGTAAAAACCAATTATCTATTCAAGGTATCAAGTTCCGTTCAAAAGAGGCGATAACTATTATTGTGAGGCAATCTGCTTTTAGTTTTAAATCAATATTTCTGAAAGTTTTCAGATTTCTACAACTCTGGTCTTCAAGCGCAGTCGGTTTTGTACACTCAGAAATCCATTGATAGCGCACCGACAGTTTTCTTTGACCCCAACACTCTCTCCGCTGACGGAACTGTATCCCTGAACGCTTTTAACTTTTCACCGTCTGGAAATTTGTTTGGATATGCCCTTTCCACTAGCGGAAGCGACTGGGTGAAAATATATGTGCGTCGTGTCGGTTCATATGTCGATCTTGAAGCGACTCCCATCGAATGGGCAAAGTTTTCGAAGATCGAATTCACCCACGATGACCTTGGCTTTTTTTACACAAAGTATCCAACACCAGCTGTTGCGTCAGAGAGCGCTGGCACCGAAGTCGATGCTTCGAAATTTGCCCAGGTGTGGTACCATCGTATTCAAACGAGTCAAAATGAGGATATTGTCGTTTACAAGAATGACGAAGAGCCTGATTATGGTCAAGATGATGGATACGATGTGACTATCTCCGATTGTGGAAGGTATCTTATTCTTGGCGTTCGCAAAGGATGCGACCCTGAGAATATTCTCTACGTTGCGGATTTGGAGAAACAGTTTGGAGGAAATAGTTTACTTAATGTTCCCAAATTTACTGAGATTGTCGGTGAATTCAACGCAAGCTACTTTTTGTTGAGTATATATATATATATATATTCTCTCATTTAATTTTATGTCAAATTAGAATCGCATCCAAAGGAAGTGTACTGTACTTTCAAACTTCCCTAAATGCCCCAAAATCAAGAATTGTCTCTTTTGACGTGAGTCAATTGAAGCTTTTCAGAACAAAGACAACTGCCAGCAAAACTATCATTCAAAAGAAGGCGGACGGGAAATCAATTAATTCCTCAGAAACTAACGAGACAATTTCTTATTCTCTTTTGAAACCTGTGAGTTTTTTTTATTTTTATTTTTATTTTCAATTTCTTACTACTCTTATTAGGAATTTTTGGAAATTGTTCCTGAAGCAGAGACGCCGATCTCGTTTGTTAAAGTTATCAAGGACAAAATTGTGATAGTTTATATGAAAGATGTGAAGCATATTGCGAAAATCTTTGACTTGACGGGAAAATATTTGAATAATATTGATTTACCGAGCGGCGCAAATATCAGTGGCATCAGTAAAGGTGACGGCGAAATATTTTATAAATACACTTCGCATATTACTCCAGGTGTCATCTGCAGGTTATTTTTTTTTCTTTTATTTTTTTCTTTTCTGATTTATATCTTTTTAATTTTAGATACGATTTCGCGACAACAACGAGCACCGTGTTTCGAGAGACAGTTGTGAAGGGTTTGGAGGCCGATAAGTTTGAAGTTAAGCAAGTTTTTTTTGACTCAGAAGACGGAACAAAGATTCCAATGTGGATTGTCCACAAGAAAGATCTCGTTCTCAATGGCGAAAATCCAACGATTTTGTATGGATATGGAGGATTCGGAATATCGCTTCTTCCTTCGTTTTCGGTGAGCTTCAAATTTCTTCTAATTATGTGATCATTAAGTTTGTCTTGCAGATCAATTTTTTGTCCTTCGTTGACAGCTTCAATGGGATTTATTGCGTCGCAAACATTCGCGGCGGCGGCGAATACGGCCAAGAATGGCATGACGCTGGCCGTCTCTTCAACAAACAAAATTGCTTCACCGACTTCCAATACGCAGCCCGATTCCTTATCTCCGAAAAGTACACACAACGGCGTAAACTTTGCATTAACGGCGGATCAAACGGCGGTCTCCTTGTTGGTGCATCAATTAACCAAACTCCCGAACTCTTTGGCCTTGCGATCGTCGATGTGGGTGTTCTCGATTACTTACGCTTCCACAAGTTTACCGTAGGTGCAGCGTGGACCAGCGATTACGGTTCTCCCGATGTGCAGAAGGATTTCGAGTATTCGATAAAAATCTCGCCACTTCATAACGTTGATTCAACGAAAATTTATCCAGCGGTTTTGATTGTCACTGGCGACCATGATGATCGCGTTGTTCCGTTGCATTCAATGAAATTTGCGGCGACTTTGCAGCATAGTTTGGCTGAAAATCCAAATCCAATCATGATGCGAGTGAATAAAAACGCGGGCCACGGTGCTGGGAAAAGTGTGCAACAAACGATTGACGAAATTGCTGACAAGTTTGCGTATCTTTCAATTGTTCTCAATGCGCCGTATTTTGTTTGATATTCTGATTTCATTGACGTTACAGAAATAAAAAATTTATGGTATAATTCATATTTTCTGTTTTGAAAACGTGTTGGCACTGTTTCCGGTATTTTCTTGCATTTGCTGATTTCAGCGTTTACTCAAGTCTCGCAGTGGCCAGTTTGCAACAGAATGCACAAATTCGCTCATATCTTTTGACTAAATTCTACGAAACTCATAAAACCGCAAATGCAAGTAATTACAATATAAAATACAAATTTATTGTTACAGACTGTCTTTATTTCGATAAGAAGCCATGGACAGTTCCGTCAGGTCTAAATCAAAAACGGAAATTTTCGTTGCAATTTGCTCACGATCACCAAAACTCATATGGCTCTCACCTCTTTACTATAATATAGCCACCTTACTATCTGCGCCTTCTCCATTCTTTAAAATTTGGAAAGTATTGGACAGACCTAGTTTTCAAGAAAAAGAGAAAAAAAGTAAAGAAAAATAAAATAAAACAAAGATAAAAATCAAAAATGAGCAAATCAAATTTTTTATTTTTTTTTACCCATAAGTGAGGATTTAGAAATTTAAAATTTCTACAAGTTGCATG
>JADGJH010001306.1:0-10744 GCA_027596945.1 Physocladia obscura
AATTTTTTGCTTTAATTTCAAATAAATGTTTTAAATTTTTGTTTTTTTTTATTTTTTATTTTTTTATTTTTGTTTTTTTTTTTTTTTTTGCTTTTTCGTTGATTGATATCTCAATATTAGCAATTTTTGATGGCTGGTCGTCTTCAATCTTAATTAACGATTTGTTTGCCCTCTTGGCGGGAAAGAATATAGAAAATGCACCGTCATTAGCTTTATTTAACGATGATGTGGCGTCAAAATCGGGAGCAGTTTCAGAGAAATTCTGGCGCGCCACTTTAGCAGGAGTTTCTCCTTGCATTTTTAATCTTTCTCTGCCGAATAATTCCGCTGCAAACGCTCCTTCTGATTCAGTTTATCAAAGTGTAACATTTGATTTCTCTGCAAACGCGCCACCAAACGTCCTCAAGAAACTTCTACTTGACATTAACTGCACAATGGGGTCGTTTTTGGTAGCAACTTGGGGTTTGACATTAGGAAAATACCTTCGGTCGCAAGATGTAATATTTGGGCTGGTGGTTTCTGGTCGAGAATCAAACCTTTCGAACGTTGAGAGGTATGTTTGGCTCCTGTGAATTAAAACTGTTCTTAAAAGGGAACATTATAAATTAGACTCGTCGGAAACTTGATCAGCACAATGCCAATACGTTTTTCATGCAAACCAAAAGCACTGTTCCGTGAATTGATTGCTCAAATTCAAACAGGATACATTTCTTCCCTTCCTTATTGCCAGACGGGCCTGCTAGAATTACACCGAATTTGTGAACTACCTCCTCAAACAAAGCTGTTTAACACTACTGTGGCTGTGCAAAATTTTCCAGCAGCCACGCGACCAGATTTTGTAAGCGAAGAAGGAAGTTTCTCGGGCGACGATGCAGACGGCATCATGGTCAATTTTGAAGTTCTCTCAGGAAGTGTGAAAGGATCCATCACCTTCAAAAGTGAAGACTTATCTCCCTTGATGGCCAAAAAAGTTGTTGGGACAATGGGAGATATCTTGGATCGTTTGTGTCGTTCAGCTCTTATTGATTCCTGTACTTTGGAAAACCTTACTTCCCTCAACCATTCTGAAATCTCCGAGGTGCTTCAAGCTGCATCTTCACCGCACGTCTCTGTTGAAAATAATTTCAAGCTGATTCATCACGGTTTCGAGTCGATGGCTGTCAAATTGTCGGACGACGCTGTTGCAGTCGAATCAGGAAGCGGAAATACAAAACGCACAATCTCTTACAAGACTCTCGATGTTATGTCGAACATTGCCGCAAATCGACTTCGAAATGCCGGAATTGGTGCTGGCAGTGTTGTGGCTGTCGTTACCGGAAGATCAATTGAAATGGTTGTGGCTATTATTGGAGCCTTGAAAGCCAGCGCAACATATGTGCCAGTAGATCCGACCTTCCCTGTTGATCGGATTGACACAATGCTGGCTGAAAGTAAGTGCAACGCACTTCTGTTCTCCGTGACCACTGCTAGCCTGGCAATCAAGAGGCCTCAAATTGTTCTGAATGTGACGGATTTACTGCTGACTCCTCTGTCACAGCTTGACGAAGCTGAAAAAATCAAGCCTATCGACGAAGCAGATGAACGAACAACAGCTTTCATTGTTTTCACATCAGGTTCGACGGGTATTCCAAAAGGTGTCAAAGTTCATCATGGAGGTATTGCTCGACTCTTCAACGAGCCTCTCAAAATGTCCAGTTTTACTCCTGGTGTCCGCTCTGCTCAATTCCTCAACATTGGATTCGATGCAGCACAAGGAGAGGTCTTTTTTGCTCTTGCAGGAGGGGCAACTATTGTTCTCAGAGGAAATTTAAAAGAAAACGACAATACTTTCGATATTTTGAAGGCGGTGGATGTACTCCATATTACTCCAACTGGACTTTCCCAACTTGACCCTGACGATTTTGCAAATTTGAAACGCATTTTTGTCGGTGCAGAACCCTTAACCCGTGCTTTGGCGAAAAAATGGGCTGGCAATGTCCAGTTGGTGAATCTTTATGGACCTACTGAGACTTCTTGCTTTGTATCTGGTACTGTTGTAAATGCGGAAAATTCTTGCATCACAATTGGACGACCTCTAGTCGGCTCAAATCTTTTTGTTCTTGACGACCTACTCCTTCCTGTACCTGTCGGTGTTCGTGGAAAATTATTTATTGCTGGTCCTTGCGTCACAAACGGGTATCTCAACTCTGCATCTGAACAATCTCGAAGTTTTGTAAAGTGCCATCTTGGTGAAATTGGAGTTCTTGATTTGTATGCAACTGGAGATGAGGTTTGTTCTTGAAGACTGTTTCTATGGATTATTAATATTTGTTATGGATAATAGGTTCGATTTCTTCCAAACTACGAACTTCAAATTTTCGGACGCAGTGATTCGCAAATTAAATTGCGTGGATATAGAATCGAGCTGGAAGAAGTCAGCGCGGCAATTAACAGCAATCCTTTTGTATCCATCGGAACTTCTCTGGTGATCGACAAGAAACTGGTCGGATTTGTTTCTCCTGCGAATATCAGCACACAGATGTTACAAGATGCTATGATGAAAAAATTACCAACGTACATGGTTCCAGCTGTTTTCATCAAGTTGGACAATTTTCCTGTCAACGCCAATGGAAAAGTCGACAAGCTCAAGCTCAAAACTCTTTACGAGTCACAGTCTGCTGAAACCGAATTATCATTTGCAAAATTGACTCATTCTGAAACATTGCTAGTCGAAATTTGGCAAGCGTTGCTCAAAGCTGCAGTTGGCACAATACACTCCGAATCATCCTTTTTCGAATGTGGTGGCGACTCTCTGTCGGTCATCAAGATGTGTAACCAGGCTCGAGCCACTGGGTTTAATTTTGCAGTTGCAGATGTGTTCGTCACTCCGTGGCTGAAAACCCTTGCATCCATGCGTCCTGCATCATTTGTCAAAGCTGAACTTAAAAAAATATTCGTTAGGTTTGTAATATTTTGAACCTTTTGATCAAAAAATCACAATTAAATGCAATACAGTCCGCAAATTGTGGAGGAGATCAAGGAATCAGTCTCTTTTTCACCTGTTGATATTTATCCGTGCACACCATTGCAAGAAGCAATGCTTGTGAAGTCGCTGGACGTTCAAACGGCTTATGTTCATCAAGTTCAGATTCATTCAAAGTTTTTATTCAATTTTAGCAAGCTGAGTCGGGCTTTTCAAGCTGTAATTGACAGAAACGACATTCTTCGCACAAGTTTTGTTGCAACTAGCAGTGGCTTCTATCAGGTTCTTCGTTCTACTTCTGAGATAATTTTTCTTGCTGAAGAAGAAGCCAACTTGGAAGAATTTTTGGCAGCAGATTATAAACGAGGGTTTGATTTGAAAAGCATCTTTTTTCGACTCACAAATTTGCGAAATCTTGAATGCGCTGTTTTTACCATACATCACGCATTATACGACGGATGGTCGCTTTCGTTGATTCTTCAAGATTTGATTTCCGAATATGATGGTTACGTATTGCCTGCGACCATTCCTTTCAGAATGTTTATTGATTTCACCGAGAATATGAATCGAAATCAAAACTTTTCTTACTGGAAGGAGTATTTAAGCGGAATTGAGCCACAAGATTCTTTTACACTCGGAGTAATCGAAAATTCGAGCGGAAAAAACTTTGCTAATTTGAACAGAAAATTATCATTATCTCAAATCGACGCTTGTGCAAGATTTGCTGACGTCACGACTGCTAGCGTTCTCAAAGCAGGATGGGCGCTCACGTTGAGAAAATATTCAAGACAAAATGAAGTAATTTTCGGACAAGTTTTAGCTTCGCGCGATATTCCATTGAGTGAAGCAGAATTGTAAGATAATTTTTCATTGTCCGTAAATTTATATTATTTTCTGTAAAATTGTAGTCTTGTTGGACCGACAGTCAACACTGTTCCATGCCGTGTGTTCGCAAATGACGAGGACCGAGCTATAGACCTTCTTAAGTGTCTATCGAAAGATCATGGACAAATGCTGCCGAACTCACATCTCGGACTTTCAGAAATACAAAAACTCACAAATGTAGCTGGAGACCAAAAGTTATTCAACACTCTCTTTGTTTTTGAAAAGTTGCCGTTACCACCTACTTCAAAATGCGAGGACTCGTTGACTTTCAGTCATATTGCGGCGCCTGACTCAGCATCTGATTCCGGACTTTTTGAGCTCGTTTTGTTTCCGGAGGGAAATGAATTGGAAGTTTCGGCAAAATTTGACAGTGCCACAATATCGGCAACACAAAGTTTGGAAGTTCTTGAAGAATTTGAGTTTACACTTCAGCGCCTAGTTGATGCAGTGTTCGAAAACGCAAAAGTTGGCTCATTATGGGAGCTTTCACAAACTCAACTTCAGTCAATTGAAAAGTTTTCGTTCGGACCTGTCATTCCACTTCAGAATCGACTTGTCCATCAAAGTTTTGAATCGATTGTCAAAAGATTGCCTAATTCTCCAGCTCTGGAAATGGGAAATACCAGATTCACGTATGCTGAACTTGATTGTGCGACTTATACACTTGCCAAAATGTTGGTTGATTTGGGAGTTCAAGGTGGCTCAGTCGTTGCAGTCATTGGCGTTAGTAGCATTGAATTTGTTGTTTCTGTTGTTGCAGTCGCTCGTATGGGTTGTGTTTTGGTTCCAATTGATTCAAAGCATCCTTTGGACAGAATCGAATTTAATTTGAAAGATTCTGGGGCTACTTTTATTCTCACCAACGAAGAGGATTTCGCTGAGCTGCAGAGTTTGCCAGCAGAGATGTGTAAAATTTTTGCCGTGGATGCAAGCGCTTTATCAAGAGTTGTTGCTTCTTCCAGAAAGCTCTTTTATGTCCCAGAACCAACAGACACTTTTATGATTATATACACAAGGTTTATGAATCTTTTTGCATTTCATTTGCTTTATATTTACTGTGTTTTTTTGCAGTGGATCGACTGGGCGGCCTAAAGGGGTCAATGTTTCTCATCAAGGCATTTCAAACGTGGCTATTAATGTCTGCGCGTCAATTGGTATTGTGGAAGGAGCACGCGTTTTGCAAAGCTGCGCTGTTGGGTTCGATGCAGCTGCCCAGGAAATCTGGGGTTCATTAAGTAACGGAGCGTGTTTGGTCATTCGTGGAGAGGATATACTTAAAACTGTCAATTCAGTTTCGGTAATTTTACAAACACCAACATTTCTCAACAAATATCTGGGAAATCCGGAAATGAACCCTCAACTCAAAGTTATTGTCGCTGGTGGCGAATTTTTTCCGAAAGAATTGCGGGACCGGTGGTCTACTTCTGCTTCTTTGATCAACGCGTTTGGTCCTACTGAAATCTCAATTATGAGCCATTATGCGACTATTGCACCCTCCCAATCAATCAACATTGGTCATGTCATTCCAAATGCATGTTGCCATGTTCTCGATGCAAATGCCCGCCAAGTTCCAACCGGAGTTATTGGCGAATTGTATTTAGGAGGTATTGGTGTTGCGAACGGTGAGAATTGATTGCTTAGACAAACAGTTGAAATTTGTGTTTATATTAACTTTGATTTTCAGGATATAAAAACTTGCCTGAGTTAACGCAAGAGCGTTTTGTCCAAAATCCTTTTGATCCTGCGCGAAAGCTCTTTAAATCTGGCGACATGGGACGATTCCTATCCAATGGGTGCTTTGAGGTAACAGGACGAAAAGATAATATGGTCAAGCTTCGTGGTTATCGTATTGAGTTGGACGAAATCAGAAGCGTTATTCTCACTCACAGTGCTGTGACAGATGCGGTTGTTTTTATCAAAGATAAATCTTTTATAGTCGCGTTTGTAACGCCTTCCAACCTAAACGTAAACGAAGTTCGAGATTTTGCTGCTTTGAAACTTCCTCAATATATGGTACCCGCAGTAGTGATTCCTTTATCTTCAATTCCGATGACAGTGAACGGAAAGGTGAAGTTTTTTATTGCCATTTGATCTTGCTGATTTCCTTTTTTTTTTTTTCTGTTTTCTTTCAGGCTGACATTTTAAGTTTGGGAAAAATGGATATAAAAATTGAAGTTTCTCGCACTCTTACCGAACTAGAATCCAAGCTTGCAGAAATTTGGTCAGATATCCTTGGCGTCTCTCTCAGGTTTGTCATAATTTCCGTTCAATGCAGCTCATTATTATTAATCTTTTTCAATACAGTGAAATTCGTTCAGACACTTCTTTTTTTGCCCTTGGTGGGGACTCTATATCTGCAATTAGATTGGTTTCAAGAGCTCGCCAGATTGGCTTAGATTTCACATCTAGTCAGCTGTTTAAGACTCCGACACTTACTGGCTTAGTTTTTGTGGCGTCTAAAACCACTCAAAGCAATCAAGATGCTGAAGATACGGCTTTGGTGGAAGGCTTTTCTACACTCAGTCCTATTCAAAGAAAGTTTTTTGACCATCAATGGGCTAATGTTAATCATTTCAACCAATCTATTTCTATCAAATTACGGCAGTCGATATTACTTTCACAATTGATTGCAGCATTTAATTCAGTTTTGAAGCATCACGATGTTCTCCGGTCGAAATTCGAAAATTTGGACGGCAAATGGACTCAACAAATTTCACCTGACTGCGTAGTTTATGCGGAGCATGTTATATGCAAAAATATGGAAGAATACATGGTTTGTGCAAAGTTAGCTGATGAAAGTTTGTCTTTGGCATCTGGAAAACTTCATATGTTGCTTCTGGCAAAGTTTCCAGACGGTTTGCAACGTCTTTATATTTCGATCCATCACTTGGTAGTGGATGTTGTTTCATGGACAATCATACTTGAAGATTTGGAAACATGTATTGCAAATGGTCGGCTTCCATCAAAGACCATATCTTTCCCGCAATGGACCGAAAGCCTTATTCAACATACAACGGAATATGACGAGAAAAAGTGGACTGAATACTATACTGATGGCACAAATATCCTTCAAGCCATTGGAAAGAGGGATGGAAATAAACGCTTTCTCGAAAAAACAATATCATTCAATTCTGATTGCGATTTAAATTCTGCGAACAGTCGTTATGGAACAAATTCTCAAGAGTTAGTGCTTGCCGCCTTGTGCCTGGCTCTCTCGGATATCTCTGAATATAGCGCTTTTCAGATGGATATTGAAGGCCATGGTCGCCATCCGTGGTCAGATGACTTAGATATTTCGCGGACGGTGGGCTGGTTCACATGTGTTTATCCAGTTGTGCTGCCCTGCCGCAAAGAAATGAGTATAAGAGATGTTATCAAGTCTGTGAAGCAAATTTTGAGGGATGTTCCGGACAAAGGACTTTCTTTCGCTGCCTTAAAATACCTGGGCCATGCTTTCGAAATCGACGAAAACCCGAGAATCGCCTTCAACTACATTCCAAAGTTCAAACCAAATTCGAATAAATCATTACTGCAGAGCGATGCTGAAGCAAACTTTGATTTCTCAATTTCACCAGAAAACTCTCTCTTTTGTCCCGTGAATATCGTTTGCTTGAATACTGAAATGGGAAATCTTCAATTACAATGTTCGTTTGAAGACGGCTGGATCTCAGCTCACTTTCTTGAGTTGTGGTTGGAAAAATGGGTCATGAAAGTTCAAGATATAATGAAGCATTGCAATGAACCTCATGTAGCCTCAATTAATACGGCGCCTCTTCTGCCGTCTGTCAAGTGCTTTTTCGAAGTTGAAACTGCCCTTCATCAAAGAAATCTTCTGAAAGAAACTGTAGATATTTATCCAGCCACTGCCCTGCAGCAAATATTTCTTCTAGGATTGATGCAGGGACAATCTGAATACACAAACTCATTTATTTTCGATTTGAAAGGAGAAATTGACATTAGTCGCTTCAAGTATGCTTGGAATCAAGTGGTTTTAACACATGATATTTTGCGAACTGTCTTTGTTTCAACAACTTCAGGCATTATGCAAGCTGTTCTTAAAAGCGACAACACTGATTGGGTTGAGCTTATTCCCTGGAAAGATTCGGAAGTCGACATACTCACAACAAAACAAAAAAATGTGGAACTTGAACGCAACTTTTCAATGCATTCAAACTCTTTCTTTCGAATCTCGTACGCAAAAATCAATGACACATCTAATAATCACATTCGTGTATTTTTAACGAGCCACCACTCGGTAGTTGATGGTTGGTCAATGGGAATAATCATGTCAGACTTACGGATGGCCTGTGAAGGAGCATGTTTGATCAAACCTGCAGCTAGTTTTCATCAATTTATAGAGTTTGTCTTAACAAAGTCCACGCAGGAGACTGAAATTTTCTGGAAATCTTCACTCAATGGTTTTGATGATCTCGAGTCGCTGACAAGTATGAGCGAAAAACACCTTTTTAAGAATGTCGGAGAGCATGGAACGAAAAATCTTGTGCTGTCTCTTGCTAGTTACAAGCGCATGCTGCCTCCAAATGTGACAATGAGCACGTTTTGTCGAGTGGCATGGGCTCTCACATTGAAATTTTTTACGAGAAGTGATAAAGTTGTTTTTGGTTCAGTCGTTTCTGGACGAGACTCTAATTTAAATGGGCTGGAAAGGTGATTAAATTACTTGCGTATTCGATTTATTTAAGATTGCTTTTTTTTTTTTTTTGTAGTGTTGCAGGGGTTATGATTAACACGATTCCAGTTCCTGTCGACTTGTCGCCCCATAAAACACTGTCCACAATTTTGCAAGAAGTTCAAGCATTTGGTGTTGAATCCATCAACTATTCATTTTCAAGTCTCACTGACATCCAAAAATGGTCCGGAATTAGCAAATTATTTGAAACTCTCTTTGTTTTCCAAAACTTGCCAAATTTCGATAGCAATCCGCTATCAAATTTCAGTATGACTACCATTGAATCAGAAGAGCAGACTAACATGCCTCTATCTGTCAAAATGTATCCTGACGGTCAAGATAAGTTTGGATTAAATGCATCATTTCTCAGAAAGGACTTTTGCGATTTCGATGTCGAATCACTGTTGACAACCTTCAGTAAATTTACTGAATTCATGTTCGAAACAAAAAATTTACAGTACACTATACAGGAGGTGAACAAAAAAATATCTCCAGCAACCGAATCGAGCCTTCAAACACCTCAAAGTTACAATTTGATTCACCATGCATTTGAAAACGCGGCGCAACATAATCCAGATATGCTAGCGGTCGAATTTGCTCACAATATTATCTCTTACAGAGATCTTGACATTAAGTCCAACGTTGTCGCAAATCGACTTCGAAATGCCGGAATTGGTGCTGGCAGTGTTGTGGCTGTCGTTACCGGAAGATCAATTGAAATGGTTGTGGCTATTATTGGAGCCTTGAAAGCCAGCGCAACATATGTGCCAGTAGATCCGACCTTCCCTGTTGATCGGATTGACACAATGCTGGCTGAAAGTAAGTGCAACGCACTTCTGTTCTCCGTGACCACTGCTAGCCTGGCAATCAAGAGGCCTCAAATTGTTCTGAATGTGACGGATTTACTGCTGACTCCTCTGTCACAGCTTGACGAAGCTGAAAAAATCAAGCCTATCGACGAAGCAGATGAACGAACAACAGCTTTCATTGTTTTCACATCAGGTTCGACGGGTATTCCAAAAGGTGTCAAAGTTCATCATGGAGGTATTGCTCGACTCTTCAACGAGCCTCTCAAAATGTCCAGTTTTACTCCTGGTGTCCGCTCTGCTCAATTCCTCAACATTGGATTCGATGCAGCACAAGGAGAGGTCTTTTTTGCTCTTGCAGGAGGGGCAACTATTGTTCTCAGAGGGAAAGATCCTTTCGAATGTATCAAATCTGTGAATGTATTACATATTACGCCAACAGGATTATTTTCATTAGAGCCAAAGTTGTTTCCAAACTTATCCACAATATTTGTGGGTTCAGAGCCTCTTCCTCAAATCCTTGCTGACAAGGTTTTTGTATTTCACTGTATTTAATTATTTACTGAACGAAACTTCACAGTGGGCACACCGCGTCCGATTAATAAATCTTTATGGCCCCACTGAGACCTGTTGCTTTGTTACAGGTGGAATTGTACAACCTAATTCTCGAATCCTTTGCGGAAAACCTCTCTTCAACACGACCGTTTTTATCTTTGACAAGGAAATGATAAATGTTCCAAATGGTGTCAGAGGGGAAGTATATGTTGGGGGAATATCTGTTGCAAACGGCTACTTGAATTCTGCGGCCGAAGAAAAACTGCGCTTCATACCTGATCCTTTCACTGCAGGGGAATATATTTTCAAAACCGGAGATCAGGTGAATTTTCCATCAATTATATTATTAGATGAAATTCTCACTTTTGAAATAACAGGGACGCTTGTTAGCAAATGGTGAGCTTGAACTGTTCGGACGCCAGGATAATCAAGTCAAATTCCACGGATATAGAATCGAACTTGATGAAATTGACAAGGCAATTCAGGCTTTTACTGATATAAGAGGCGCAGTTTCAATGGTCAAGTCCAAGGCAACCATGGAAAATAAGTCTCATATTCAAATACTAGTGAGCTACATTTCATCGCTGAATGCTGAAGAGTCAGAGCTTAGAAACTTTCTTTCTCGTAAACTTCCGCATTACATGATTCCATCCCAATTCATATTTATGAAGGAATTACCTGTCAATAGCAATGGAAAAGTCGATAGAGCAAGGCTTAAACGTTTGGCGCTGCCTGAAACTGCTTACTATGGTGTTATTCTGACAGAACGCGAACAGATTTTGGCGAATATCTGGCTGAAAGTTCTGGTGAGCAATGAATCAATTGGGTCTGATTCGTCATTTTTTG
>JADGJH010001308.1:0-10726 GCA_027596945.1 Physocladia obscura
CAAGAATTATGCTTAAAACACAAACCCGTAACTGAGAACAGTAAGAAAACAACTAAAAAGTGAATGGCAATGCAATCCTTCACCCTCATTAAAAGCATGACGAAAGAACACAAAACTTATGACACTATAAATGTATATAATGATCACGCCTAGAATGACCTTTTCACACACATAATTAAAATATATTAAACATAATAAATGTCTCAACTGTCTTTGACAACGAGCTTGAATTCAATGTCACTGATGAAATAACTCCCTGCAAAACTTCATCACGATACATAAAATCCAACAAGTGAATTGCGTAAAGGGACGGAAATTGGAGTCCTAAAATTGCCAGCAATATCATTGACGCATGATAAAGTGCCTTCGGCTCAATAAAAAAACCACGAATGATATCATTCGATGTCAACTCGATGGACTGTCGTTTGTTATAATTATTTTTAGTAAAAATAGAAAAAAAAACACGAGACCTGAAGTTCCGACACACTCTTTAGCTCTTTCTTTTCCCCTCCCGCCCATAAACTATGCTCATTATCTTTTCTTATTTTTGAATTATAATCAATCAGACTTTTAATTCTTCGCCGATTAACCAGAAGGGGAAGCTGATTATGTAAAAAAAGAAAGAAAAAAGGGAAAATGATTGTTAAGATTCATTGATACTGATTATAATAATTAAAAAAATTGAAAATTAAAAAAATACCTGCGCAACCATGAATTCCGCTGATGACAGAATCTAATAATTGATTAACTTCTTGCACGAATGCATTTTTAGAACACAAACCCAAAAGCAAATTTGTATGAGCCCCAAAACAGTACGACCGTGATCAACCAACGCGGGACATTTTGAAAAATCGTCATACTCAACATCCCCTGTAGGTGCAATCATACAAAGCATATTCCCAACATTGATCATAAGAGACAAAAGATATGCACCCCACCACCAATAACTATGTCCTTGGGCTAGCATTTTTAGCCACAAATTTTCTGTAAAAGTATTAACAAAATGAGTAAAATAAGCAGAAAAAAATGGCCAGAAACTGGAAAATCAAATCAACCTTCAACCCGCGATTGATTCCTGATCTCATAAATTATGTCTTGAGATTGGTGAATGAAGTCTTCGATCTTTTCCTGAGGAGTGTTTCTAAAAAAAAATTAATTAAACCGAAAAAAAAAGTTGAACATGACAAACCGTTTTCTCATCCACAAGAAACGATCTTTTGTATAATCTTTAATGTTGAAACAAATATCCGGAATTGGGAATAAAACGGTATAAAGCCTCTTCTCAGTAGCATTGTTCAATTCTCTGACAATCTCAATCCGCCCCGTTTTATTATTAAAAGTATTGAACGCAACATTTCGCTCACAAATGTATTGATTTTCTGGAGACATATATGGAAATAGTGTCGCAATCAGCATTGAGTATATATATGCCGTTTCTCTTGGCGAGCTCGTTTCGTCGTCATCATTTTCCTCCTCTTCGTTTATATCATCACCCATTTCATTTTGGTGTATCGACGCAAAACTTTCATGGCTTGGTCTTCGCGGTATGCTCTCCATGGGATTTGCGAGCACTTCTGAGGAATTTTTTTCTGATTGTTTCACTTGGATGCTAGAAAACTTGCTGGCCAGCTCAAAAAGAATAGTCGAATCCCGAATCGCAGGAATAATAGAACCGCGTGGAGTATATGAATCTGAATCAGTATCAGCAACCAAATATTCGTCTGATTCCGCTTTTTCGATCTTTTTTTTCCTGCCGAAAGCACCTACCAAAAATTGATTAGACGATTCCTTGACCTTTTTAAAGCTCCGTACACTGCTCGTAACAATCAATAATTTTCAAGAAAAAATTGGAAGTATTTACATGAGTCCAGCTATCTCTTCCTTTTGAGTCATTTTTCTGATTGCTTCTCGCATTTTTAACCTTTTTGATTCTTCTTCGGCATTGACAAGCTTGAGGGTCGCATCTCTGCTGAAGTATAAGATACTCCAGACGCAAACAGACACAAGCACTTACAGATTCAGCAGCAGCGCTCGCAAATCAAAGGATACTGCCATTTGTTTGAAAACATTCCTGTTGTTTTCTTCAGCGTCGTCTTCCAGCAAAGATAGTAGAGAAAGTGCCGCTTTGCCTTTCAGCTCCAAAATTTGATCTTTTGAGCAATTTTTGTACTCTTGTAGCAAAATATAATTGACTGCGGAAACAATTTTCGATTGAAATATTGTCACTTGATTTTGTGTGCATCCCTGAAATAAAACCATTATTTAAAACAAAACAAAACAAGAAAAAAAATTGAAAATTGAGGGAAAAAAATTGAAAAAAACCTGTGAAAGATCAATTAAGGTATCAAAAACCTGAATTACAACAGGTATGACTTGAATATCTTCAATTACGATAACAGCATGCAAAAAGTCAACAACTTGTCTGATCAAATTAAAAGTTTTGATGTTGTCAGGCTGTATTCGCATGTATTCTTGGATATGAAAGTTGTGTCCTTCGACAAGCAACTGGAGTAATCTCATAACTGATCTTATTGCACTATATTCACCATCTTCGGACCCACCAGATCCCGCAACTGAAGGATAGTCATTATCATTCATTGCTCTTATTTGAGAAATACTACTCATTGAGCCAAATTCATCTATTGATGTTTGGGAAGTTGAGTAATTCAAATTTAACATCGTATTGCTTAATGAGGTTCCACTCAGTCTGGAAGCATTGGATATTGCTTGTGAGTCACTCTGTTGCTTAGTTTCGCGCACTTGAATAATAAATTTCTTGATGGCTTCATGGATACAGTAAAAAAATCGTTCCTCTCTGTTGATGAGAAAAAAGAAAGAAGAAAAAAACATTAACATCAACACTGTAAATAAAAGTGAGTAAGTAATACCTGGTTCCAAGCCAATAATTTTCCAGTGTATCTTGAATTTCCTTATTTCCACCATCAAGTAATACGATCAGGGTCCTTAGGGAGGACGTGAAAACACCTCCTCTATCAGAAGTTAAAAGCCGCTCTGCCATTAATGTGCATCCCAGCTGATTGAGCAGTTTTTGCACTTGAATTTTGTGATTTTCAGCTTTTTGCCACTTGTCGGGATGTTTTCCGCGATCAATATTGTCGACTACAGCAATTTCTTCAGTAACTAAAGACTCTAAAATTTTAAGTGTTTTTATGTCATATTTCATATCTTCCTTGAAAGATGAATTCAAAGTTCGCTTTTTATGACGTCTTTTAAGAGTTGAAATAGTCTGTAGTACAATTCCTTGAGCAGATTGTTCAAGATATTCAATGATAGATTTCGTAGAAGCGCACATATCCTTGAATTCATTGGGCGGCATTTTTTTGTCAACAATAAGGGTGAACTTTTTTGCTAATTCGAGTTGTTAAAAACTGAAAAAAAATTGATTTTAATTTACCTAGCATCTTGAATTCTTTTTCCATCATAATTTTCACCACATTTTCACTTGACATTTTGTTCAATATCTCCATGATAGATTTATTTACCAAAATCACATTTTGATCCTTTATATATTCGGAAGTTTTCTCGCAATTAGCAAGCTGAACGGACGAACTGCGAAAGTTCGGAAACTTTCCAATACGAAAATTGTCATACTCTGTTCCTCTGTATTTCTTCCCTTCGAAACCAAAATCACATATTGCGCGGACAGCAGCAACAACCCTATCAAATTTTTCGCTGTTGTTTTCAGTTAATTTAGCCAAACGCGATAAACAGTCTATCAAATTTTCGATCGTTTCGGTATTTTCAAATCCATCGAAACTTGCCGAAATTACACAATTTTTGAAAAATCCTTCCACAAAACGCAAACCACCACTAAACAAGAAGTTTTCAGCGTCATTTTCGATTATATTTCGCTCGACCAACGCTTGATTGAAGTTTTGAGCAATAATCAAAACGAATGTAAGAAATTTCCATGCGCGGGAATCTTTTTGAATGCGTTCAGGATGTTTTTCAGTATCCTCTTCTCCAGTAGCTTCCATGTAAGCTGTCACAAGCAACAAAGCAAGTGAATTTTTTAGTGGCAGCGGGGCACTTTCGGAATTAAGCAAAGCTAAAATCTCTGAAACAGAAATAACGGTTTGGCACATCTGGAGAGTAAAATACGGTTCAATTTTGGCGACTTGGAGATTAAAACTTACCAACTGCATCATATAATTTTTTTCTTCGCAGCATTCTGCCAGAAGACTAAGAACGTCTTCAAAATATTCCAACGGTACAGATTCTTGGCGAGCTGTAAGTTCGGACTTTCTCAAAACATTGCTTGAATTGCTGGCACTTCGATTGATAGGACTGCGCTGCATTGAGGTGCGCCGATTTAAATGTATTTCAAGTGTGTTTCCAGTTGTCTGTTTGACATTGCTGAATGAATGCAATGACACTGGCGAAATTGTATTGCTGAGCTCTTCTGAACGACGTCCATCAAAAATATCTTCAGAGAGATCGAATTTAAATCGTTGCAACAAAGTATTTAGATTTATATAGGTTTTTCGATTTTCTAACATATGCTTCATAACTAGACTTTGGTTTCGTTTTAAAACCTTGCCTTCAACACGAATGAGGCTCCTTAAAAGATTAATATACTCTGGTCTTCTTCCGTGTGAAAGTTCCAGAATTTGCAAGATATGTTGATCCCCGATTCGCAAACAAGTTTCAATATTTTGCTGTAACATCTTTCCAAGAACTTGAACGCAAGAAAATGATGTTTGCAAGTTTGCACCACTTAATCGAGGATTGGTGGATTCAATCAGCAAATCAAAATGCTCGAAAATAATTGCCTGATGGATTCGATTTTCATTGGCAAATTTAAACAAAAATTCAAATGCAGACAATAAAATATCTGATTGAACAGATGTAAGAGTTTCTATTGGCTCAGAGCTGTCTTTAACTGGAATATCTGTCAATTGGTCATAAATTGAATCTTCGCTGAACCGAGAATCCACCGAACCATCAGCTGACACTGATCGGACCAGCGATGCCGAAGGTTGCCTCAATTGATCTGATTTCATCAACGACTGTGCTACGGAGTGTGATAAACGATTTTTAAGCATAGTGATAACCCAATTATGAATACCGAGATTCCGTATTTCAACTTGAGTGATTGTATCTGGGATAACTTCTAACAATCTGGGGGATTTAATAACAGTGTCAATCAAAGAAATTCCAGTCACTTTTGATCCCGTCACACAGAGTTCACCAAAGTCATCCAAAAGGAGTTTCATTTTTTTGGCAATTTCCAGCGGGATCCCACCCATTACAGTACCTGGCAAATTGTCAGATGCAGCTGCGGTTCCAACTCCATTTTCCTTGAATATAGATATTTGGTTTTTGATCCACTGATACGAAGATATATGCTCCTGATCATTTAAAATAACAGCATTTTTTGTTACTTCCAGCAGTTCTTCAATTGACGAAAACAATCGGTGCAAAAGTAAAACTGAACATTGCTTCAGCCTTGGACTCTCATATTGTAAAAGTTCAAGCAATATAGGTGTCAAGATATCTCTCAGTCGAAAGTAAGATGTTTCGTCCATAATAGATGACAGCAAGGTTTGAATATTTTTAAATCCAAAAGCCAGGTTCGATTTTAATGTGATGAAATATTCGGGAACAGTTGTTCGTTTTCCGTCTGGTCTGTCAATAAAATTTGCCAAATTTAAATTTATAAAACACAATAGAAAACGGCAAATAATTAACTAACTTATAGTATTCGTGCCAATAGTGAAAAAATAAATAAGCTCGCATTTCCAAACGAAGCTGCAATAAAAGCTCCATGATCATACAGATTTCAATTTTGGAATGAATTATTGGTTGAGTTTGTTCGTTAAACTCAAATCGGTCTTTTATATTCCAAGATGTTTTGGCACGAATTTCTTCAGCCAGCCCTTTCATTTCAGCATCACTGTTTAAAAAAAGAAAATCAAAAGAGTGAAAAATTATTTTTTTGAAAACAAACCGAAGATCTGTCTTTCCATCAAGTATTTTCATTAAAACGCGAAATACTTTTTTGATTTTCGTCTCATCTCGAATCAAACCAAACTGAATCAGTGACTTCATCAGGCGCAATGTGCTTAAGACAAAATGATTTCTTGCGCCGTTTTCTGCAATTTGAACAGATTGCGTCTCCAAAAACTCTGTTGTCCACCCAGCCACCATGAACAGTGTTTCAGAATCCGAAGTTGTATTTTGTTCAAATGAAGCTTTCAGAATGTCCGAAAATATAGGACGCGACGAAATAGATTCAAGAGGAAAAACATTATTAAAAACAGACCAAGTTATAGGGAACTTATCAATGAAGACAACTGCAACGATTAAGTGGAAGAAGTATAAAAAAAATGTGAAATGGGAATTAAAAAATTTTAAATAAAAAAAAATCTTACCTCGGATCAAATCGGCATAAAGCGACCGGATTTTATCAGGGATATTTTCATCATAGAGACCGATTTTACACTCTTCCAGCGAGATTATCTTCCACTTATTCGTTAGCAGATCGATAACTTTGGTATTTTGCCCAAGACACAAAGCTTTGTAAAGTTTCAATGTTGCTTCGAAATACTCAGCGATTGCGGGTCTGTTTGGTAAGACTGTTTTGTTTGATATTGCTGCTGCTGCTGCTGCTGCTGGAGATAAAGAATTAAATTCGCTCAAATTACGAGTGGAATGGCTACTCATGGTCCTCTTGCGTGACAAATTTTGCTGATATATGAGTTTGCTCGTCGATAATTCTTTTGCACATAACTCATCCAGGGGAAGCCATCGGCGAAACACTCGTTCCGTGGCAGGAAAAACTTCCAAAGTCTGTTTTTCTGTAACGCGAGTCTTAAACAAATGTAAAGGAAACGAGCTCTCATTATTTTTATCGCAGACTGTCACATTTGACGAACTTTCATTGCTTTGGCTCTCATTCGTAACGTTTTCAACTTCGTCTAGAATTCTACTACCTAGAAGCCTCTCTGCAATTGTCAATTGGTGTGCTGGCATTGCAACGCCATCACAATAACACATCGCAATAAGAAAGTTGACGTAAGACGGGTTTCTGTCTCTTGCAAGCAAATCAATAAAGCTCACAATTTGAGATTCTTTGATTTTCTGTACAATGAGTGGGTTTCCGTCGATTAGTTGCATGAGGGCATCTGCTGCGCCAACATTTAAATCAATATGCTCACTCAGAATCATAAATTTGTCTGCTAAATGGCTTTGATTGTTATGCTCGCTCCCTAGCAGAAACTGTTTCAATACACGGTAAATAAAGCGAAAGATTCGTGCTAACGCTTCTTGCGACCCATTTTTTATATCACGTAATTCGATGACTGCTTTGCCTTCTGTAAGACGTCCCGTCATGTTGAACTCAGTTGACTGAGACAATCCAGCCTTACGAATCATTTTGGTGTCAATGCGTGGTGTCATCACTATCCGGTTTCTTAGAAAATTTTCAGTTGCGCCATGTATAGTATTCTGTGTAACCATTGAGATGTTATCAGTTGATGGAGAATCCAAGGAGGACACGTTTGATGGTGATGTCTCGCTTGAACGATCTGTCTCTGGGCCACTAATCGAGAAAACAAGAGAGGGTGTCGAAATCGGTCGCGGTCGAGCAGAAAAAGTTCTAACTGCATCGACATTGTTGCGAAGAGGCGAATTGGGACGAGAACGAGCTTTTCTGATATTTTCTGACGATTTGCCGATTTCAAGTTCTAAAAGAGATGTTCGAAAAAGTGAGCTGTCTCCTGCAGAGAATGGAAATTTCAAAAATTTCAGCAGCACGTCGATAATTGAGGTTTCTCGAAGCAAAGTTTGATGCACTGACGTTGTGATTAAATTTCGAGATTTCATTGAAACAAAATAGCAAACCAAGAATTGGTGTCCCTTCTCTTTTGAAAGGATCTGTCGTACTTGACTTTGTGCAGAAAAAAATCATTGCAGACTAAAAATTATATCCGTAACTAAGCAAAAAATAAAATACAATATAACATACCAAAATCATCCTCAAAGTTCGATCTTCTTTGGATTTTATTGGATATGCACCATTCTTGGATTCGACTGAGTATCTTGGTTGAACAACAAATTGAACAAGCCATGGAAGCATTGAATGCACATAATTAAATTTATCGACTAGTTCAGGTTCCGCCATTGAGATTGTAAAGTCTATGATGAGTTAAAAATCAGAAAATTCCTCAAAAATTATAAGCTAAAACTAAACAACTTACAATCATCCATGAATTGTTCATATGAGGCAACAAAAAAATATGTGTTTTTTTGTTTCGAAATGGATTGAAATCCAGACTCGCCAATTCCACGCTGTTGTGATGTTCTGTTGCCACTGGAATTAATATTTTCATTCTGGATACGAACTGGATGCAACCATGAGCCAGTTGCAACATGTTGAATTCTCAAATAAATTCCCGTGGAGATAGCAGAGTTATGTTCCGCATTCACTTGCACAAATACAAACACTGTTGGATCCTCTCCATCAAGTCCCGTATATCCTCCCCCAGATATATCTTGTCCTGCTATAGAAATGCTTCCTGGTGTTGGAGTCAAATCAACCATTAATGCTTCATTTGAAATGTTTCCAGCAGTTAGTTCGTTGATTGGAAAATTATAGTCTCGTCGCACACTCAAATACATGTTCGACGCAGCATGTCGTAGTCGGACAGGCACGCCCCATTCAATCGCCTCTCCATTCAAAAAGTCGGCAGCAATTTCAACTTGCCACATTGTCAAGCAAGAGCTGCTGTCTTGAGGGTTCAATGGATCAAAGCTGTATTCGAGTAATTGAACCTTATGTTCATTCAAACCGCCATGTTCGAAAGTCGAATCTGCAAGCGAAACAAACGACGGACACGAAAGATATCCATTTTTCTCTTTATGATATAAACGAATAAATTTTCCGCCCTGTATGATACGACTGTTCTGGCCTTGGCTATTTGTTGCGGTTGTTTGAAGAATATCTGAAGTTTTTCCGACAGATAGTGTCACTATTGGCGCGTGGGGACTTTGCGGTGCTGTGACAAATTCGGCAGTTTGAGCTGAACGAAACAGACTCATTTTCCAACCATGCTGAGCCATCGATGCTGATGCCTCGCGAATTTCGAGCATTGGCTCTGAATCAATGTAACCTTGACCAGTTATTGGCAACATGGCAACGGTATTCGCGAACTTAAATTTTGCTAAATATTTGGATAACGTTGAGAAAAGAAAAAAAATGTGTATATTTGCAAAAGAGAACTTAATGACAAACCGGTGTTCAAATGTGCTTCTGTCGCAACAGATCTGAAAACAACAACGTCTCCTATCCTGACAGGTTCGCCTTCTGTCCTAATTCTAAATTTCGGCATAATTCGAAACAAACACTCTCGTCTCAAATTTCGTTCCAAATCGATTGGCATAGCGGTTGGTTCATTATAGCAGGTTTCTCGTGAGTTAACAGTAAGATAACGCTTTGTATGCATATTAAATAGTTGTACAATCATTCCGTACATTACTATTGAGAATATATCGAACCCAAACAAAATAAATGTTAAAAAATTAACATTAAAAGAGAGAACAAACCAGTTGTTCCCCTTAGTCTCAAAAAATCAGTATGGTTTGAAGAGTCTTCCAAAATAGCTGCTTGCTTCAACTGCTCCACGTAAACAGAATCTATGCTATCTTTCGATAGGTTTTGTCGGTGTAATACGTCATTATAAAACAAATCCCCGTCAATTTCGTTGTGAATAACTTGTCTATAAGCCTGAAAGAAATGAAAGAAATCTTCCGGTCACGTTCTAAACTTGGAAAACTTTATTACAAAAAAACCTTATTTTCTCTGTATGCCAGCTGCGGCTCAATTCGAAAAACTGATTTCATTTGGTCTCCACTTGAAGCCAATCGTGGAACGCAGTTATCTATTAATGTTTTGTTTGTTCTTTTTTGATTGTCGATTTTGATTGTAAAAAGCTTACCCAACACAAACGCGCGCTTTTTAACGTGCCCATCAGCAAAAAGAAGGCCACCTTGATCTGAAATCAAAGAAATCTCATCACCAAGCTGCAAATGACGATCAGCAATACTGTTCGAAGCTCCACCAATTCTACAACGGTTGCTTTAGCAAAGCCTGTAAAAGAAACGAGGAAGAGGATACAAACACTGCCGTTCCGAAACGCGCCAAATTCAAGTTCCCCGTAGGTCTTTGAGGATCGTGATGCTCGCTGTAAAGCTTTATAGCTGGTAGTTGAGTTATTGCGGGATTCTATTAAAAAAGACAAATATTAATATTCGAGAAAGCAAAGTGAAGCACAGTATTTTGTATTTGAGCATGTGGCTATTTCAGTGTTTTTTTGTTTTCTGTTTCCCACTTAAATCATGCTTCGTTATATCGATGAGTTATTTTTTTTTTCGATGGAATATAAATATGAATAATGTGTATATTACGCACATCAGGCAAATTCATCGCGGCTGTCGCGGCGACAGAGGTAGCTGCGGTGGCGGCAGCTTTAGAACCAGATGCCTCAGTTTCCGATTCGGATCCTGTCATCGCAGTCGTGAAATCGGTCGAATGTAATGCTGTTATTTGCTGGCTAGTTTGATCTACAACGTTGTCTGGGGAATCGCGTTTCATTCTATTTTTTTTTAAATCTCGGCGCTTTCAAAAAAAAAAAAAAAAAAAAAATTAAAAATAAAAAGCACCAAAATTTTTAAAAAATTTTTAAAAAAATAAAATAAATATGTT
>JADGJH010001309.1:0-10723 GCA_027596945.1 Physocladia obscura
AGCAATTAAATGGAATTTTTTTTTTTTTTAGATGACTTTATTAGTAACTGTTGGTATTTTTGATGTAAATTAGAAATTCAATCTAATTTTCTCAAAGAATTTTCTAGAATTTTCTCAACCATTCTATTACTTTCAACAACTCAAGAATAATTCAAGTGATGTCTAACCAATTTCTAACCACTTTCCAACCGCATTCAAACCATTTTTCTTTTGAAGCGTCTTTTATTCTTTCTTTCTTTTTCCTTCTACTCAAAAAAACTATTTAAACCCCAACACTTTTCTTCTTTTTTAAGAATTGGTCTTATCAAATAAAAGTCTTTATTAAGTATTAAACTTCTACTTCAACTTCAACTCATACTTGCATCTCAAACTCTTATCCTTTAGTTCTGAGATATTTAGTATTGAATAAGTTGACTCAAGCCATTACAGCTACCAGGAATATTACTACAAGTCTTCTGCAACTTACTTGCCTGTTCCTATCCTCCCAAGAGTCCGGGTTGTTTGGATTCCAAACTTTTGCTTGCAGTTTGTCGATTTCGGCATTCTTGATGGCCTGACTACTACTAGCTGAGACAGAACTAGATGGTGAAAGAATCGATGAATCGTAAGCCATTTGTGGGTTGTTAGCTGTGGGTTTCGGACAAATTGACTTTGTAGGCTTTTTCGTGGTTATTTTTGACGGCTCTGGTCCCATTCCTTATTCTGTGCAATTAGGAGAAATTATTTACTCCAAAAAACAAAAAAACGGTATTTGGTACAACATAAAGGATCACTTTTTTGCCAACTCTACAGTAAAAAAGAAGGTGCATGATAAAAACTTTTCTGATTTTCAAACTGCTTGTGGAACTTGCGTTAATTGTCGAATGAAATAACTTGATTTTGTTTCATTGCTTCATTGTTTAAGGCAAAAATTACAAAAATCGCACACAACCGCATCTTTGGCTTCAAAACAAAAGCAGCAGTGGATTTGATCAAACTTTAATAGTTCTAGACAAGTATTTTGCGAACAGTCTGATGATTGAGTGTTGACTGATTGATTTGCATTCATCCGGGCGGGGTGATCCGGAATTATTGACAATAATAAAATGAGAAAGATGCGACAAAATAGAATATCATGCATATGTGTTGCCTAATCCATTATTTTCTGTTGCCGCACCAAAATGAACCTACTGCAGAGAAAGCTCTGCACAACTTAAAATTCAAACGCAAAAAAAAGAAAAGAAGGAAAGATAGTATTTATTTGGACGGAAAAATCCTTCAGAAGAGAGAGCGAGTTCCAGCCTCTACCAAAAAAGAAAAAAAAAAACAACAAGAAAATGTAAAACGGAGGGGGAACAAAAGGTATCAAAAAAACAAGGCAAGGTGGAAAAAAAACGTGAACTTTTTACACTAAAAAAAAAAAGGAAAAAAGGAAAATCAAATCCCCGCACAGAACCGTTGATGTTCCAACAGCATAGAAACAGTCTTCTGCCATCCATCAACAAGATGGCCAATGTTCGGATTGAAGCAGCTCCCATGATTGTTGTTAAAAGCAGCATTGTTGTCTTCATGCGCAAACAACAGGTCCTGCAGTGCTAGGTACGCGTCGTCGTGTAACACGTTGCTTGCAAATGGACTTGTTGAAAAAAAGGCGAGCGTGTCGGACGGCGAGGGGACTTGCAATTCGGGAGTAGGCGTGCGCGAGAAGTAAACGTTGAGTGGTTTCGCAGTTTTAGTTGTAGGTTCATTTGTAGATGTAGTTTTTGTTATCGCTGTTGTGGTGCCGAAGAAGGAGATTGAGTTTGCGAAGGAAACATTTTGTGTGTCTGTCTTCAAGCCGAGTGGCGTCACTGGTGGCGTTGCAGCTGCAAAAACAAGATCTCCCGAATCCCAAAAAGACGAAGAAGCCGGAGAAAGAAGAACCTTATCAGCCGTCCTTTGGCGTTGCACGGCGCGAAAACCCGCATTATTCGCGACGGTGTTGCTGCTGTTTCCTGTCTTGCGCTTAGTGTTGCGCAATCTGTCAGCACCAACTGGAACAGAGACAAACGAACGTATGCGCATGTGTTTGCTTGCGATCTTATTATCCGGCGAGCTTGACGGCACAATGTGATGCTCGCTGGCGAGTAATCTTGCGAGTGGTGCCTGTGCGTGTTGCTGCTGTGGAATCTCGACTCGGAAAACATGTGGCTGCCAGCTTCCAGAAGCTTTGTTGGCCGGCAACCGCACGAGAATTTGGCTGGTGCGAATTACCGTTGCCTTTTTGGCGTTCATGCTGTTGTTTGTGTCGTTGCTGTTGCTTTGGATTACGCGCCCATTCATTGTACTCTTTTGCTAAGGAAAATTTTTCAGCTATTTGTTTTTCTCGTCTAATCCGATTTTTCTGTTGTTGTTGCAGATACCACGCGCCTTCTCATGGGATCCAATATTTCAAGAGCGGTATTACAAGCATCGAATAGAGCTCATTCATGCATATTGTAAAATACGAAATTTATCCAGCTGTATAAAGCCGATCCGGTTCTGCAATCATGAATGAACTGGATAACAGCAAAATTAAATGCGAAAATTTTTTGATTAAATCTTCTTTGTTAAAAGATTTATCCAGAAACAGCCCTAGCCCCTATCAAAAGGAAGATCATCAAGGATCAATATTACATCCAAACAGTATGAATCAACAAAGATTTAATTTATGACGTCTTGCGCAATTAGGATTTAAACAATAGCGATATTAATGTCGCCGGCTGGCGTCTCAAAGAATGTCTGCGAACAACCCAAATCAGAGACCCTGTCTCAAGAGCAAAATCAATCACCGACGAAATTCACGAATTTCGTCGGACGCATAAAGGAAATTTGCACATCCGTGTGGAAAATACCGATACCTATACGCCCAATACAAGTTCTGATAAACAAGTTGATGACAGCAAACAACGGTGTCAGAATGATTCCAATCAGCGCAAAAATCATATTCTTATTTGCTGCATAAGGTCCATGCGTGGATAGAAAACTGCCCAAATTGTCGTGACGCCAAAATCATGTCCATTAATGTTGTCGACGCCACGAACTACCGTGAAACTACAATCCTTTTTTTTTTTTGCCGGCTCTGCCTGGATGTACCTGTCGCAGTTTGGCTGCGATGCAAACAGCTGCTAGAAGTCATCGACGTAATCGCTAAATAGTTAGCTATTCCAGTCTGTTTGATACTGGCGTAGATGCGGTTCGTGGAATTGTTGAACGCAAATTCGCGGTTTCCGCAAATGAGAAAGAGTCTACCAACGTGATACTTTTATATATAAACAGGGCATTACGCTCTACTTCTTCTTTTACATTCACCTTTCAATCACTTGATCACCTCACCAATATGGAATGGCAAAGGCTACTCACTGCACGTTCGACGAACAAATAAGCAGTAAAAAGATAATAATAGCTGCAAGAAAAAAATTAACGCCGGTACGAATAAGAAATAGTAACAGTGTAATAAAAAAATTGCAACGAACCAATTCGGCACATGGACTTGTCTTGTGCCAAGTTGTGTCTCTTGACTCTTACCGGCGTGATAAGTGTAAATTCTGTTGCATTAACTTCGTCAGAATTGTCCGCACCCACCATCGTTTTTATATTCGTGATATCGGCGATCTTGGATCATGTTTTGCCCTTTCTTTTCATTTTCTTTTCCACATATCCATCCATCTCCCTTTCATTACAATTTTCGCGCCACAAATTGCACAAGCCCAGCTCATTATTTTCAGAGATGTATGGAAGAAACTGACTGACTGATAACTTCAATCAAATAAATTCCTCATTAATTCAATTTGAATTTGCCACTTATTCTTTCGCGTAAATATCTGTAAGATAAGTTCGCCACATTGAAAAATGCAAAGAATTTGAAAATCAGATTAATCGTTCCTAATTCATTCCGAGTATTTCAACCTCTTTTTTTCGCAATAGGATGAATTTTAAGAGAGGTGTTTATATTAAAAAAATTCTGAGATCTCTCGCAAATATTTGCGATGACGGAGATTTCGTTAGAGATTTTAAACACTAAATCTTTAAACGAGATGAATACTGCCAAACTGTTTTTTCTCTTTATTTCACGCGTCTAATTCTTAATATATATGTGAGAAGCATCAGGTATCAACATAAAGTTTGTACCCACAAGGCCTCCTTACAAGCCAACAGTTGATCCTACTAATTAAGAATTCTTGAAAAAGTGATTGAACAAAAGAGAAACAAAGCTCACAAAAAATCACAAAATTTCTTTTTCCACAAGGTTGATAACATTAAAAGCAAAAAAAAAAAAACGAAAGACGAAGAAAGTACAAACGAAAAAAAGTAAAAACACATTTCAGCGTCGGCTCAAGTCATTCATGCTATATGTCAAATAATATCCTCTGTCTTTATCCCCCGAGATCTCCGTCACTTCAACAACAGTCCGAACATCCGAAATAGATTTCTTAACAGGATTCGGTGTGTTGAAAATAATATCGATTTTTTCCAGAGAATATCCGCGTGTTTCGACAAAAAAGAAATATTCGATAACCAGCGCAAATATGTTGAAAAAAAGGAAAAACGAGTCAAACTTCCACCCCCATGCGTCAACACCGTAAATAAACACAAAGTTTTGAATAACTCCAGACATATTAATGAACAACTGACACAGCGCCAATCCTTTCGCACGAGCTGAATACGGCAGAATCTCTGCCGGATATAACGCGTTGAGCGACAGCCAGGTGAAGCAGTAAATCAATCCAAAAACTTGCTCCACAATCCATCCCGCAACTCCAACACCCGTTAACTCTTCATTAGCGTTAAAAATTTGCAGACAAATCAAGATGATTGTCCAGCAACCAATAAATCCCATAGTCCCGTAAATAATCATTGTCCTACGCCCAATTTTCTCGCAGAATGACGCGCCAATTTGCCCAGCAATGAATCCGAGGACGCTGTTTGCAATAGACAGGCTTAACTGCTGTTCAGCCGTCTTGAAGCCAAACTGCGCGTTCGTAATGACAGTGAATCCGCCCGCGAGCCAATTTCCCGCGTATTGCGAAAAGAACGCGATTGCAATTATAAGCCACAGGCGATAAGTCATTGCGCGGCCGCTGAAAAATGCAGAATAAGAGCCAGTTTTTCGTACTGCTTCGTCTTCAAAAGCTTCGCGCATTTCCATTAGCGTCATTTCGACTATTGGATGGTCTGAAATATCGTTTCCGTGGTAATGGATTAGGAATGCTCGTGCTTCTTCTTCGCGTCCTTGCATCATCAACCATCGTGGAGATTCGGGAATAAAGAAACATCCAATCAAAACCATGCCTGAATAGACTGCTTGAATACCGACCGGCAATTTCCAAGCGTAATCGCTCGTGTCGATAGATTGTACATCTGTTTACAAAACATAATTTTTTAAATTGGTTAGTAATTTACGCAAATCAACCAATTATGATATTCAAAAAAAAATTTACTCACATAACAAAATAATCGAAGCAGGAATAGATCCCACTCCCCACCCCGTATTATAAATGCCAGTCGCCCATGCGCGAAAATGTGGATGCGAAACTTCAAGCGTATAAGTCGGCGCAGCAGTAGTAACCTGCGAAACCCCAAACCCAATGACAAACCTGCCGAAAATGAAAATGTTCAAATTATGCGTAACAAGCTCCAAAACAACTCCAATGATGATAATTATTGAGCCAGTCATCATAGCGCCTCGCCGCCCGAATGTATCACTAATGTATCCCACAAACAAGCATCCAGCAATTTCGCCGATTTGGATCATCGAGATAGTCAATGCGTATTTATCAGAGTTTGATTGGAAGTCGGGTTGGCCGGTGAAAGCGATGCCGAATGAATTGAGGGTGGCCATGTTGATGAAGATTGAGTTGTCGTATCCATTTATCGCCGCATTTAGGAAGGCAATAAATATGGCAAAGTAGATTGTGATCATTCCGGAATGGTAAAAGTTCGTGTTACTCTTCCAGTTGACTATTTCGACTGCCATCGTTGCCAATAATTCGTTATGAAAGAAGAAATTGTGGCCACTTTTTTTCCTTTGAATTTTTTCCTGGATTTTGGCTGATTTGATTACACAATCTCCAGTTTAATTTTATTTTACTTAGTATTTCTAATTTACCAAAGAGTATCGATTTCATCGAAACCATATTAATTATAAGAGTTGAAAAACATGTTCTTGCTTGGTTTGTAGTCCAAGAATAACGCAATTCATTTCAATATAAACCCTTATCTCGAGGACGAAAGAGGCACAGTCGAACAAGCTTGCTGATGCATCGAATAGTCGATTTTTGAGTGCGTGAACAGCTCTTTTTTTTATTTTATTTTTGTGTAATAGTTTCCATCACACTCTGCTATACCAAACGGATCACATGGGCGAGCGGTGTCTGTCACAAATTTTCTTCGAATCCAAAAAAATTTTGTTATTTGGAAAGATTCTCGTTTTAGAAAGATTTTATTTCTCGTAATTTATAGCACAATAAGTGAATATCTATCACTCACTGGTTCACTTGATTTAAATCTGACTGGCAAAATTTTTTCCTTTCCAAGTGTAAATTATAGCACTGATTTTTTTTTTTTGCAAAGTGCGCTCTGTTATTTGATGTTGTTTTCTGCTTGATTTTCACGACAAATTTTTTTTTTTTTAAAAAAAACGGCAAAGAAAAAAAAGCAAAAAAGCACAATCCTTTTTAACACCATAAGAAATATCTTTTGCCCCAGTGCATTTCTCTTTTGCAAATTTTGATTGCACAAGTTTTCCATGATAATTAACAAATGTGGCGACATCTCTTTCAAAGTGATTTGACAGACAAAAGAGTATTGGGTGTGTGCTCGCAAAACAAATTGTTTCATTGCTCCCTCAGTGAATTCTGAGTTGGGTGGGGCATCTTTTAAAATTTCCACAATTTTTGTCAGCCGTTTAAATTTCGAAAATTTTTTTGTCATTTTCTTGATTGAAAATCGCTCATATCCGCAGACTGGCGGCATTCAAAAACGCGATCAGCACCGCAAAGTAGATTATGAGCATTTCGGAATGATAAAAGCTCGTGTTACGATTCCAATTGACTATTTCAACAGCCATCGTTTGTTCTTTTTTTTAAAAAAAATTTTTTTCGAAGGCTTTCCGTTTCTGTAATTGATTGCACAATCTCAAAGATCTTGGTGGATATTTTCTCAAGGACTTAGTTATTTTATGTTGAAGAGCAAAAAGCATTTTGAGTGAGAACCAAGAATACATACTTTACCCTCCCAATCACAATTATTTCAAAATGAAAACGAAAAAAAAAAAATACAAAAAAACGTGTAAAATTAACAAATAAAAAAAATGATACACGTTTTTATGTAAATCTTTATTTTTTAACTCGAAAGTGGATACTAAATAATATTTTTGACTGAAGAAACGACTGAAACTGCTCTGTGCTACTAAAGTTAGAAAATCCATGTTTGCAAGGTGTTGGTGAATGAGAATCAATCGATTATGTTGCAATGTTTTTCTATAGTATAGAAATGATGAAAAAAGAATGCCACGAGTGTTAAGGTTTTCGCGTTTATTACGAAAATAATATGTATATCCGTGTGTGCTTGTGATATGGTTAGGTCAATATTTTGAATACCATTTGAATGTCTGTGTGTTTATTTTTTTTTCGTTTTTTTTTTTTCGTTGAGGATTCTTCGGCTGGGAAACCGAAACTGCGATGAGACCGAAATCGTCTCTAATGCAAAGTCCAGATAATAAGACAGTTTCAGGAAAAATCCAGCCTATTTAAATGCATATATGTTTAATTTTATATTTTAAGTGTAAATTTTCTGTCAACGCAATATTTAAGGCAAAGAATTCAATACAACCTACATTCAAAGGCCTATAGTGGACTATTGAGAATTTTTCCATGCACCAACAGATTTGTTGCAAAAATAAAGATCGGCAGTCAATGATTGCGGAGAAGTTCAATTGAAGTTCATGAAACCATCGAGGGGCAAGATTGAGTTTGACCAAGTGCACGGACGGAGTTGCAGAAGATTGACGTTGCGAACGGAATAGAAGGCGACAACAAGTTTGGATGTGGAGACGCGCGGATCGGAAGCGCGGAACAACGGAGGCTGTATTTTGCGGGCATTTGTTTGTTTGGTTGACAAACTGTTTGCAGCAACCTTGCATTTTCAATTTGCAACCAATTGGACATCGCCGAATGGGCAGCGAAAACAGACCTGTGTCGATTGCGACGGACGGAACTGTCAGCGCGTCACACACGCCGCCGGCAACGCCCGACAAAGACCGCCCCGAGAGGCCAAAAAGCATGGCGGCCCTCGCCTCGCTGGGAATGACAAAGTCAAACAGCCTCACCGTGAATGGCCGCTCGCCGACAAAAGACACGCGAAGAGGTTGGTTTCCTGTCTGTTGCCCTGTCTGCCCCTGATCCCTCCCTATCGCTTGACCCCTTTTACGCCTGGTCTTTCCCTGAAACTTGCCTTCAAACTACATTTTCAAATTACTCACTAAATAAACCAGCGTCTACCATGAGCAAGCTCATGAGCTCAATGTAAATATTGCAACCGTCCTTTTGTCCGTTTCTTTTTTGGACAACTATACTCAATGCAACAGTAGCTCGTCTTCTTCTCCGCCAGTGCCTGTCTTGCCGGCTGTTCTCGATGCCAAAGACACAGTTTCCTTCTCCACCACCACAACCGCTGACCGCATGAGTGTTGTATGCACTGGTAGCTGCTTGTTTTCAGAATCCATTTGTTTCCCACTGTGTCTATCATCATAATGAAATTTTTCTCTAAATTGAAAAGGTCTACACCAGCATGGCTTTATCGAAGGTCTATTCAGCGATATTACTGTTTATATTCTTGGCAAAGCCTACAACTTGCACAGACTGGCCCTGATTAATAACCGCTACTTTTCCGCAAGAATGCGCACCGATTTCAGCGATAATGCAAGCAGCAAAACTACCGGAAAGTTGGAATTGTCGATTGATATCACAGATCCAAACATCTCGCACGAGGCTCTCAAAGTAGTTTTTGCGAGGTTCTTGCTTCTTTTTTTTTTTTTCGTGTACGACTAACACTAAGTTATACCATCACAGAATCTATGGACACTTTGAAGACAAAGTAACGACTGAAAATCTCAAATCTCTGCTTGCGACTGCCTACTATTTTCATGACACGGATTTGTGCACCATGTGCGCAGACTTCATCAAGACAATCAAGTACACACCAGAGAACTCGCTTGAATATATTACATATTCCTCAACCTTCGATTACGGACAAACATCACTGCTTTTACTGCGCCATGTCCTCATCTACCTTTGCCGCGACGGAGCTTCCGACCAGGCGCTTCTGGACTACACGTTCCCGGCTCTCGACTTTTCGTGGTTTGCGCGTATTGTCCAGAGCGACACGTTTGTGGTGCCGACGGAATACAACCGGTTTCAGTTGATTGCCACTGTTCTCCAGAAGCGACTGGAACAGGCTCACTTTTCCGATATGAAAGACACGGTTCGCACAATGACATCCCACGTGCTTGCGCTCGGCCGTCTCCCACCAACTGATGCTACCAACGTCGCGCTTGCTCCCCTACTTTCTGTTGACGAAGAATCCGGCCTCGAAGTGCAATACCGCCCACCACTTCCAAAAGGCAGCGCCTCCACTCTTGCATCATCATTAACCCCCCCAACAACATCAAACGGCAACTCACTCCACGTAAACCCCGCTGACGATTTCCAACAACAATCAGCAACAACCACACCAATCTATAACAGCAACACGAACAGCGTCGTTTTTCTTGGTCGTCCCGCTGCCCTCGCTTCGCCAAACCTGCCCCAAGGACAACCGCAAACAAGACAAGACTTCACCGCCGCCGCAATCAACCTAATCTCCAAATCCATACTGTACGCACATATTCCGCTCCCCTTATACGCGAAAATCCGCGAAGAGAACATTGTCCCCGGTTTCGTGTTTGACCGACACTTCCGCATCCACCATGACATGATTCGGCTTGTCGAGACCACACCGCGTGGGATTCAGAAGCTCGGCGTCGCGTACCACTACCAACGTAAGAATGTTGTCGTGCGTGATGGTCCACCAGAGTCATTCTTTGATATTGTCATGTCACCCGTGTATGCGCATGATTTGCTCGAGATGCCGCCATTTAGGTTTGGCGTGGAGTTTGGTGCAAATTCGGGGGAGCTGCTTGCTGGTGGTGCGACGAAGCCGCCGACACCTGGTGGCGGGCCTGCGCATGCTTTGGGGCGGGTTTTGAGGGGAACGGTTGGAGAGAGTTTGATTTCTAAAGGGGCACCGTATGCAGGGTCTCTGTTTTCTATCAAGATTGAAAAAGCTGTTGCAGACAACGGAGTCAATGCACTAGAGATTTCATTGTTGAGTGAAACCATTAAGTTTTTTTTTTGAAAAAAAACTTAATTTCTTGTTATTCCACAGGAATCGCAAACCTGGAACCAAAGAAGCCACCGACTGTGTTGACACGCGCAATGAAGCTCAATTTTGGTGCCGCATTATTGCATACGTGCACACAAACTCGCAAGTTACTGAAGCATACACGTTTGAATCAACTGGTGTAAACTTTTTGACGGCAAGTTCGCGCATTGGGGCCATAAACCCGGAGCTTTTCAAAGAACTGTTTGTAGCCGTTAATGGCCCAGAAGGTTTAAACACTTGTTTGAGGCTTTCGATTCTTTTAGGAGTTATTTAAAAGGGTAACAACAAAAAAGAAGAAAAAGGA
>JADGJH010001310.1:0-10723 GCA_027596945.1 Physocladia obscura
AAAAAAAAAAAAAAAAGGAAAAAAAAGACAATAAATTAATAAAGATTCTCTTCTTCGTTTACACTTTTTCGATTCGCTTGTTTCTCAGTTGTTTCGATTTCTTTTTTTCTTCTCCAGATTCACTCAACATAAATGGTTTCGCCTATTACCTCCATGAAGCATTACTTCCGAGATCAAAAAGCCGTCTCCAAGCAGCATCATAAGAAATCTCATGGATTACCCCGCGTTCAGAGTTCAAGATCTTAAATTTCGCAGCAATTCCCGAAATCTGTTCGGAATACGACGAATAGAGGTTCATTGCCTTGTTTTGTTTTGATGCCGACAGCGAAAATATTTTGTCGGGATCGGCATTAACAGGGCGGGTGAAGAGGAGATGAAAAGAGGAGGCAAGTTGGGACGAAAAGATTGGGGTTCGATGCGACGAATCGATATTGGCCGTTGTCGTTGATCCAGAGCTTGTTTCGACGCCGTACGAAACGTTTGCTTCGAGTGATTCGGCGTTTCCGAGTGCGTTGCGTATTTTGACTGCGGCGTTCTGATGAAAGGAGCCTTTAGCAAAATAGGGGGTTCGACAACGGGAAGTGGATACATAAAATAATTTACCATAGCGCCTTCGTTGTTTCCCAGCTCGGTGCCTGTTTTTGCGTAGAGTCGACTGGCTTCGTGTAGATGAAAGACTACATGTACGTTGTTGGGGTTCGCGTGCGGGGCGTCCAGCACAACATCGACTGTTTTGAATATTCCTAACCGATGCAAACGCGAGGCGGCGTCGTGAGCAAGACGCGCAACATGCTCGAACGTCTGTCTTTCCGACTCGTCTGATTCCGGTGATCCCGTTGCTGGATTTGTTCGAGAGGTAAGGGCTAGTAGCGGCGTGGCGTGTACGGCGAGCAGCGCATTCGACGTGTGGTTGGCGCCGATGAACCGCACTGATGCGACCGTCACGAGTTTTTCGGTCTGGCTGTCGTTTTTGACGCTTGCCATCTCCCCAATATTGAACTAGATTGAAAGGGGAAAAAAGAGAAATCTGGTGGAAATTTGATTTTCGGACAAAAAACACAAATGGAACGAGACATTGAAGCTGGAACTCTCGCGCTACAGACCGGCGACACGACGCGCGCGCTTGCTCTCTTCACAAAAGCCATCAACGCCACCGGTTCAACGCTCGTCGCCGCTGCCGCAACTGCCCCGCATCTGCTGGATGTCCGTGCCATCATTCTATTGCGTCTCGGCCGCGCTGATGATGCTCTTGTCGACGCAAACGCGATTGTAAAAGCGAATCCGAGCATTGCTATGGTAATTAAATACATCTATATTTTGTCTGCTATCTGCATCAAATTAATATCGCCGTGAACATCGTAGGGCTATTTACGTGCCGCAAAAATTTTCGTAAAGCGCGATATGCCTGAACCAGCTTTCAAGATATTGAAACTTGCTCTTCAAAAAGTTCCTGCTCAGGATCTTGATAAGAAAGTTTGTTTTTTTTTGTATTTTTTTTTCTTTGTTTACAACTTGTCTTTACGCAGAAACTTGAGTTGCTTTTTATTGAACTCGCCGAAAAACTCAACATCAAAGTCAAACGCTTGAAAAAAGAAGGGATTGCTAATCCTTCACTGGCAGTAACTGTTTCCATCATTCCAAAACCACCACTATCTCAAATTCAAAGCGACCAAAAGGACACTCAGCAACAAATGTTGCCAATCAAAAGCGACCAAGTTGTAGCAACAACAGTCAAACAAATCCGCAATTTTGGGCCCTATTCCATCCCATTTGAAGTCATCAATCTTATATTCAAATTCCTCACATTGCCCGAATTAACAAAATGCCTGCGACTCTCGTCTACAATCCGAGCCATGCTTTCCAATAACAAATTTCTTTGGTCCAGCATCGATTTATCCCGCCATGCCCACAAAGTCACTGACACAAGCGTCACGTCTCTCATGTCTCGAGGGCGTGACAAAATTACAAACCTGATTCTTTGCAACTGCCACAAAATCACCAAACAAGGCATGCGCGCAATTACCACATCACGATCTGCATTTTCGTGTTTTGAAATCACCCAGAACCGCAAAATTCCTGCAGCCCTATTCTATGGTAGTAGTGGTGGCGCATTACGCCAATCTGTGTTGGCACAGACTTTGCGTCGCGTGAATTTTTCGGGAACGAATATTGAAGACGACGTTGTTGCGTCATTAATAGATCAAAGCAACAAAGTTCTTGAAGAACTGGTGATTGCTGACTGCTCATCACTCAGTGATTCGTTTTTGGATCGTATTTTGAAAAGGAAGCTAAAACAAGCTGGTTCCGTGCCATCAGCAGTAAAACGAGAGGAGAAACCTAATATTCCAATCATCCTTGTTGATTCAAAAGACACAAAAAAAGGTGACAGTGAAACGGGATTTGCATTGAAGTTGTTGGATATTTCTGGAAACGTTCAATTTTCAAATCGACTCGTCAAAAATGCAGCTCGCTGTTTTCCAGGCATCGAGACGTTGGCTTTGGGAGGCTTAGAACGGGTGACACATGAAGCAATTGAAACCGTGGCGACGTATTGCAAACATTTGATGCATATGGATGCCACTGGACTCTCATTTAATTATTTGGATGCGCAAAACGGTGGTCCTCAGAGCACTCTCCTAGTTGCCATTATCACGTTAGCCAAAGAATGCAGACAGTTAAAATCTGTAAAAATTGCTGCTTGCAAGTTTGTTAACGACGATGCTATTAATGCATTAACTGCATTGTGTCGTGATCTCGAAATTCTAGGTAATTCACTTTTTTAAATTATGTTGACACTCACTTTTTTTTTATCCCAGAATTTCCGAAATCTGCAAACATCACGAACGCTTCTCTCGCAAAAATAGGCGCCCGGTGCAAGAATCTGACACAATTGAACGTGAGCAGCTGTCCAAACCTCTCTGATGAAGGAATTATACAGCTGTTAATGCACCAAGGTGCCGACAATGCACTCGCGAATGTGGACTTTTCGAATCTACCACGTATTACGGACAGTACTATGAATGCGTTGGGGCGGTATGCATGTGGACTGCGCGAGATTAATGTGACAGGGTGCGCTGGCCTTACTGGATCTGGGGTAATCAATTATGCAAGAGCAAAGAAGGAGTGGGAAAAGAATGAAGAGGTCGAAACCCATGCAGTAGAGAAAAGGTTGGAAGTTTTTTGTATGGCGAAATGTGGAAATGTTGGGAATGATGCTGTGAACACAGTAAGAGCACTGTTTCCCCGGGCAAGAGTGAGTGCGAATTTATGAGTAGTGAAAGAATATATAACTGGCAAAATGCAGGATATAAGTCGAATTTTGTTTCATATTCAATCAAAAAGTCTCATCATCCATATCATCATCAAACTCTGAATTTGGATATTGTCGGTTATTTCGACGGACATGTACATTTTTCAAGTATTTAAATAGAATAATACTCAACTATTGAAAAAGTCTTGGTCGACAAGCCTCTCGCGTTCCTGGGCGTTGCAATGCAGAAAGTGTCAGCATGCTGAGTTTGAATAGCTCATCCACCAACACTCACCGGTATCTTTTCTTGTCTATCACCACTGTAGATACGTTGTTCATCCGAGTGTGACAGAACCGAATCTGGAGTGTCCAGTGCCATGTCAGCTTGATCGGTGACCTTCTTGCTCATGCGTGTTTTTTGTTCCTAAAAAATCAAATGGCAATGCCACGGCCTCGATCAGCAATGAGTGTCGGACTCCGAGCCGCAGGTGCCACTTTTGGTCCCACTATCTAACGCGCTCATTCATATTTATGATCGCAATCTGATTAATTATTGTCCAATAATAAAAATAATGACTGCATCTGCATTAATTCATTCTCAATCGTAGATAAACTTGCTGAAGATGAAATGTACGCACTGCGTGACGAAAACATGATTTTAAAAAGGAAACTCAATATGCAGGATGACCGTGCCAAAAAGTATTAAAAAAATTTATTTACTGATTTTTAACACCTGCAACAAGATTGACAACTAAGGTGCAACGCCTGAGCGAAGATTTACTCCGTAACAAGGAGCTGATGGCCGGCGATGGTGACGTAAAATCAAATCGAATCAAGCCAATCAAAGGTTTTATTTTATAATTTTTTTAGTTGTCATTGATGTGTTTTATCAGGAGAATTTCGAAATATTGAAGAAGCTTATGATTTAATTGAAGATTTGCGTGGTCAATTGAAAGAATTGGCAAAAGAAAATGTCATGACAAGAAATAAGGTTTTACATTAACGCTTTACGCGTTTTGTTTGACTTATTGCAAACAGATGCAATACTTCAGGACTCTTCATGAAGCCGAATCGAAAAAGCGAACGCCATATGATCATATTCCTCCACGAATTCAGGCAGTAAGTGGCGCACTAATTCAATTCCAACTTAAATATTCAATCTTTTCAAGGCGTCTCAAAAGAAACGATTGCATCCAAGTTTACTGGTAAAAGCTCGGCCAGGAGGGTAAGGAAAGAAAATTATTTAGTGGCGAACATAAGTGCAATTGTTCTTTCATCTCGAATGAACATTTGTATTTTCCTATTAGAATGGCATCAGCAAGAACTTCGGCAAACGCGTCTCCAGAACCGCAATTTAACGTTCCGCAGCCTTCGAGCGAAGAAATGGTGAAATTGTAGGTCGACAAAAGCTATTATTTTTCTGTTGGTCTTTGAGTTAATTTTGATTATCATTCAATAGAGAAGAGCTAAATGGAATTTTGCGCCTGAAACTGAATGAATGCGAATCCGAAATAGAAAAATTGCGCCAAGAATCTGAGCGAAGTCAAGACTTGCATGAAAAGTAAAATAATTTATAGGAAAGAGTATAAAATCATGCTTTTTATATTTATATTTTTCTATTAGAGATCAACGACAGAATGACGTTGATCGCGCAGCACTACAGCTCGAGCTGTCAGATGCACGCAAACGAGAACGGGAACTTGCAGGAAAATTTGATACCTTGGATGAACGATTTCGAGCAATGCTGGAAGCTCACCAAGAGGCATTGCGTGTCTCTGACGAACTCAATTCTGATTTAAAAGAAGAGCGAAGACGATGTGTGGATATGGAACATGAATTAAAAAAAGCATCAGCTGGAAGTCAAGAAAATTCAGAGGTTTTATTTTTTAATTTTTAATTTAACTGTTTTCACTGTTGTTCGTGTTCATGTTCATCACTTTTTTCTTAATTATCACAGCTTTTGGAAATTATCGAAGATTTAAAGGAGGAAAAACGATTGTTGGAGCAGGAGCAAGCAAACTTATTGGACGCTCAATTTAATCGTGACAGAGAAGAAGAATATCAGCACGAGATTGAGCAACTTCGAGAAAATCTACGCAAGCATATAAGCGAATTAGCTCATCATTTAGATGAAAAACGAAATCTTTATGATGAAAATGAGTCGTTGAAAGGTATATTTAAACGCTGCCAACAGAAAATAAAGAATTATATATATTAGAGCATCTACGCGAGCTAAGAGATGAAAAACATGAATCTGATCGCCACATGTTCGAAATTCAGCAAGAATTAGATGAACTTCGCGAAAAAATGAACTTTTTCTGCAAAAACGGCGAAATTGATCTTTCAGAAATTGAAGAAGCCTTGTCCATTGTCAGGCTTCGAAAAGAACGCGGAATATCTCTTGACTTTTTAATGGAAGCCGAAGAACTCTATGCCGTATGTTATTTTTCGTTGAAAATACATAGATTTCGTTTTGAGTGTATTTGAATAGGACAAAGAATTACTACAAGACTTGAGAGTTCAGTATGCGGATTGTATTCATGAGCTGGAAAAAGTTCGAAAACTTCTTTATCTTCAAGAACATATTAACAAAGATTACAAACTTGAATGTGAAGAATTAAACCGCAAAATGGAAGCATTAAAGAATGGATATGGTGGAGATAAATGATAGTGAATTCTTTATTATTATTTTTTAAATTTCATTATTATCGTTATTATTTTAGAGTTGCGCCTAGAGGAGGATTCTCGACTTCTAGACCTTCGATCAAATAAAATCTCTCTCCTTGAAGGCCAATTAAAAAGCATCGTTTATGGAACTGCCAAAATTCCTGGAGAAGTTGAAAAATCTGCCGATCAAGATGATGATATGGTTGAACTCGCAACAGGTAACACCATAAATTATAATAAATATTGCTGAATTAGCATTGACAGGTCAAAATTTAATTGAAATTCATCTCGAATCGGCTCTAATAAGCGATGAAGGAATCCATCATATTAAAAAACTTGGAATTGACATGGAAGATTCTGCAAAACTCACTGCATTTATTCATTACGACTTTTTTGAATTCGAAACTCAAGTTTCTCCCATGGGATTGGGGCAAAAACCGGTCTTTAATTACACGGCAAAATATAAAGTATACACAGATGACTTTTTTTTGCAATACCTTCAATCAAAGCATACTATTTTGAATTTTGCAATTTCAAACGGACTGGAATTTTATAATGTTGCAACTTGCTCAGTTATAATGAAGGAGTTGACCGATCCTGATCGAACAGAAAGACTCAGATATTACGCAGATTTGACAAGTACATATGATGACAAAACTATAGTAGGAAAAATCGACTTTGGTTTGCGCGTACGATTGCCCATGGCCCAAGCTATTCGTTCATTTAAAGAACGTACAGTTGCACTAAACCTCCTTACTGTATCGGATAAGGAAGTTTCAACTCGCCGCTTTCGACCACGTTCCGATACTAATGATCTCGTCATTCGCATTATTCAATGTGCACATCTCAAACCTCCTGCTGGCCGAAGTATTCCG
This sequence comes from Physocladia obscura, assembly GCA_027596945.1. NCBI lineage: Eukaryota > Fungi > Chytridiomycota > Chytridiomycetes > Chytridiales > Chytriomycetaceae > Physocladia > Physocladia obscura. Next base: position 6,793 of record JADGJH010001310.1, read on the forward strand.
GCTGTATTTGCAAGCTTTCAATTTTATATTCACGATTATATTGTAACTGACACGGTGCGGAATAGCACAAGTCCCATGATAAATTTTTTGAAAATTTTGCCACTGCCAATGACAAGTGATTTGGACCGGTACCTTCGCACTTCATCACTGACCATACTTGTTTTGGATGACAATGATGGAATCGAAGATTTTCAGTATGGTAGTGTATCTGTGCCACTTTTACCACTTGCCCTTGGTGAGAAAATATTTGACGAATATTTTCTAAATGATGGTTTTGGAGCTACAAAGAGCAAAATTACTGTCAGCTTGGAATGGTCAAAACCATATAAACTAAATGTCGTACCACTAATATCACTACTGGATGAAAATATAGCTTCAGTAAGTGGAAGGTCGAATAAAGCTGTTCACAGCCAAGATGATGTCGAATCTGAAACGCAAGACAGTAAAGTTCAAGACGATAAAACTGATGAGGCATCAGAGTCAATGGATAAATACGAACGTACAAACAAAAATCGCAAAAAAGAAGAAAATAACTCTGAACAAACTTTTTCGACAATTGACGAAAGCATAAAAAACTCAATTGTAAATTCAAAAATTTCCAACGATAATCGAACATCGGTAACAACCGAAACACTCACAGAAGAAACTAGACACGTAGCAGAAGAAATTTCAACAATAGATGAACGAGAATCACGGTTATCAGAGGAAAAGGACAATCAACAACGGAATCGGTTGAAGTCGCACGATTCTTTGGAAGAAAATTCCGAATCAGAGCAAAAAATTTCGAGCAAAGATAAAATCAGCTCAAAAAAGTTTTTGCAAAAGAAGGAAGATCAAAATACTGGCAAATCTCGAATGCCTTCTCACAAATCTCTGAACGATCTCAAAAAAAGTAGCGACGAGCTGGAAGTGCATAAATTATCCCGAAAATCCTCAAAAGAAGACCAAAAAGGGAAAGAATCACTAAAATCATCAAATAAAGCTTTACGGCAAGAGTCCAAATCAAAGAGTGAAGAAATATTAGTATCGCGAAAATCTTCTCGAAAATCGTTAGACCAAAAACTTAAGAAGAAAGAAGTTGAATCAAAAACATCCTCTGAGGCATCATTAGTATCGAGAACAACTAAAAATAAACCGATGATGGACAAATCTTCTTCGGGGTCGGAGTCAAATGACGAAAAGGAAACGAGCAGTTCGAAGTCTTCAGGACAAAAAAAATCGAACAGTGAAAATGAATCAGATTCATCAAAAAATACTCCTACAAGTAAATCTTCTGAATGCAGTGATGACAAGTAAATTGATTTTCAGTTGAATACAATTGAAAGCTAATGAGAAAGAAAAAATCAAAAAAAACAAACAAACCACAGTTGCTCAACCCCGAAGCAAAAAAACTCAAAATCGTTTAAAAATTCAAAAGATTCCGTAAAAGAGTACGTCATTTTAATAAAAATAACATTAAGTGAACACCTTTTTTTCTCTTTTTTTTCCTTTCACCTTCACCTTAGGTCAGAATCAAAGTCTGCAAATAGTTCAATCGAATCATTTAAAACTACTACCAGCATAGATTCATCAGTAAATAGTCGATTCAAAAATAATTCAGACAGCTCTAGTCAGCAATCTGTTTCTAGAAGTGCAGAATCACTCACGTCTTCCGCCACTTTTGAAACAACTCCAACTAATAGCAGTATCAGTAAAAAACATTCATCATCAATGCCAATTTTCGGAGAAGCTGAGCGCAATTTATTCAAATCGAAAAAATCAGACGAAAGTGTATCAAAAAATTCAAGTGATTCAAATTCTGACAGCAAAAAAGAAATGAATTCAAAAGCTTCGGACAGTAAAACTTCAGAAGAATCGAGTAGTGAGAACAGAAATCAAAATTCTGAATCATTACCATCCTCAAATAGCAGCGAAGAAAGCCGAGAATTGCAGTCTTCTTATTCTTCTTCTTCTTCGTTGTTGTCGTTGTCATCTGATTCTTCTTCCAAAAATACACTTTCTTTGAAAATTGAACAAGTTACATTCAAGCACCTGTCGCCAAAGACGCAAAGAATTCTTCGAAATGTTCACCAATTTTTTGTCAGTTTTGCATTTTTGAAATTTCCAGCTGAAGAGCTGGAAACTCACTCTGTACAACGTTTGGACTCTGGACCACATAAAATTTCTTATTCAAAATGTTAGTTTCATTAATATAATATATTCTTGGTCAGTCAACCCTAATAATTAAAAAAAAAATATCAAAATAGCATTCCCTTTGCATCCCTTCAAAAATGAAGCAAACAGATTACATATAAAAAAATTGCTCAATTCGCCGACAAAACAAGATTCTGCAATATTTTTCACAATTGTTTCAGAACCAAGTGCTGAACATCCAGATGATGAGTGTGAAGATATCGCAATTGCAAAACTTGATTTGCTTGATGTTGTGGAAGAATTCAACAGCACAGGCAATAATTTTATTCGGAAAGATTTGCAAATATGGGATTCAAATGGAGATATTTTGATGGGTACATTAGTTGTTTCAGTGCACGGATGCTCCATTCTTTCTGACTGTTTGACTCCCCATACATCCACTAATTCAGTGTCTGACTGTTAAGGGAGCCCGGTGGTGTGCCGAAAACTGATTGTGATTTGAGTAATTAAATGTCTTCTTGATTTTTATCCGATTTCCAAGCGAAAGTTGTTAACACTGTATTTTATTATATTATTTTGTTCCGAATTCTCCAATTTTTTCGAATTTTTGACTGTGGTTATATAGCTCTGTAATTTTTTTCATGGTACTTGTAAGAATTGAGTTGTGGGGATATCAGACTGTTTGCAAAATTGTCAAAAGCTATCTGCACGGTTGTCGGATGGACATAAGATTCTCTTTTAAGTTACCAATTATTGTTCCTCCACATCAATTCACTCGGATTTTGAATGCACGAATGGTATTAACATATAATCGTATTTTTTGGTATACAGGAGTAGCAATTTTATGCTGCCTTGAGCAATTTCAAATTTGGGCTTGGATTTTATTTACGCAATGAAGAAAGAAGTGAAGATTTGGCAGTTCTTAAAACGGACTTAATCGAATTTCTTCCATTTTTTCTTAGTTAAGCAACTAAATCCTTTATTAATTTGAATCAAGTTTTTTGTAGTAAGGGCTACACAAAAATCTTCTTCTTTCCTTTTATATTTAAGAATTTGTACCGCTTTAAACTGGAGTATAACCAACCTAAAAGAATTGGTGGGTAACCAGCATGGCTATGTCACTTAGCTCATTTATAAAGGGAAAAGTTAATAGTATCCAGAAGGATACTTTAATCAATTCAGACTTACCTCAATACCATCTTGTTCCAGTTGATTTGAAATCTTATTTATTATTTGTGTTTCTTTGAAATTGCAAATGAAGGCAGTGTACAACTAATGTTGACAGTTATTTTGCTCTTGTCATCACCGGTGTAATAAAATTTTAGCACCTTTAAAGTTAAAACTAGTTGTATAATGCAGAATTCTTCCTGTTTACAGCTATATGCAACGCAATATACTGGTTTGTAATGACCTCCACTTCTTTAAAAAATTTTTTTCAAGCAAACATGGCCATCAGAGGATCTAAAATTTAGATTGAATTGCAATGAGGTCAGCGGAAGGTATGTGTGAGTTTGAATTAAGTTGTGGCTGAATATTGGCATGAGTTACAAAGACAATTGTTGATTTTTAGATAAGAGGGACGAGAAATGGTATTGGGATTGGGAAGATTAGAAAGTTGACCAGAGCCAACGATGAGAGTCTCGCATATATTCAAATTCCGGCTCTGTCATCAGCAAATATTCTTGCAGTATTTCAACAAGAATAAATATAAACATACTGCTATTATTGTTGTTTTGGTTACAAACTTGTCTGTCTTTTTTGGGTTTCAACTGTGACACTTGCCTATGTCGCCTTAAAC
>JADGJH010001312.1:0-10722 GCA_027596945.1 Physocladia obscura
TACCCTTGTTATCTACACAAGCTGAGGTCTCATGTATGTATAACAAGTTCAAGGAGAGTCTCTATGTGTATATGTTACGTGACTCAATGATAAATATAAGCTGTTTAATAAGGCAGCTGAAAATCATACAGAAATATTGTATATAAAATTTTTTGTGTTCTGTACTATCTTTACAGGAATGCCTCTGCCACCACCTTGGAATGTAGTCCATTTGACCCTGACTGGTGCTTGAATTCAAAACACTGAGTTCAAGAGTTCATCTTTGAAGAATGTGCCCCTGGTGTTCAGCAACAAGTCTCTGGTGTCCTCGCCCATTCATGCACGTTACAAGGGAAGGTGATGTTATCAACCAGATGTTTATCATTATTGATCGTGAGAAACGCTTTTACATATTGTTTATTTGCTGTACATGCTTTACACAGGAGATAGGCTTGAAATTTAAGGGAAAGTCGATTTTGTGTTCACAGACAAAAAATTATGTTCAAACATTGATCAAGTAATTCTGCTGAATATGAAAACACCAAAGTATTGGGCTGCATTCCTTGGAGTGGAAAGTGACGAGTTGTCAGTATTTGTGGAGAGAGTTGTGAGTAAGGATGAAGCGGAATAGTCTGTAATGTGAATAAAATATTTGTATGATTAAAAAAAATAAGCAAGCTCCATAGATATATTTAATTAAAAAGTTGTCAACTGTTGATTCTAAAAAAAATTAATATTGATGACTCAAACTGAGAGCTTCTCTGCTGTATTTGAGTTTTGAATTAAATTTTTCTGGCCGGAACGAAAAAAAAGACTGCTTTTTTCATTTTTATTTTTCCAAAATGAACCCTCCTTGTAGGATGGAAAGTTTTGATTTCTAAAATCATTAAGTTGACAGCAACAAATTTGAACGACATTTTCACTGCTTGGGAATTCAGCCAAAAAGCCGCGGTGTCACAACATCCACTAAATAATTCTGGCACTTATTCTCTTGTACTATTGATAATATTCAATTTCACTTTTTTATTTTTCAATATTTTGTCTTGTTACTGAGCGATTAATTATTTTCCGCGATCCCATCCATGACAGAAAATTTTACTATCTTACTAAAATTATTTTGTAACAAGCATTACAACGACCTGCCGGTTTTGAAAAAGCTGTCTGGATTCCGAATTCACATTAATGTTTATTTAGCAAGCTGTTTCTTTTTATAGTCTCGTGGTGAAGCTTGCAGGCTGGCAAGATTCAGATCGTTAAAGAAAAATTTCATTTTGCTCACAAGCCGCCAGAACATACCAACGCCACACGATCAAAAAAAAAAACAACTTATAAATAGTTGCATGTATTCTATTGAAACAGCGGGAAGAATATAAAAAAAAAATAATAAGGCAACAACAAGATGAAATTGGCAACAATTCTAGTAGCTTCGGCAATTGCGGCGCATACAGATCCGATCAAAATCTGGCGCGACGCGAACAAGAAAACCGGGTTTACAAACAGTGTGATGAATGCAATCAAGCGTCACAATTTGAACATTTCGCTCACTTCCACGCAAAACGAGCGCCGCTCCGTCGACTTGATTAACTCGAACGACGAGCCGGACACGACTGCCACGCTCGGCACGCCGCTCACGGCGGCGTATGAGTCGGGGTCGGCGTCGGGAGAAGTGTGCTCAGCTTCGGCGTGACGACGGCGGAGAGCGGATTCGCCTCGCCGGGCTGTGGGCTGTGGGGGCTCGCGTCCGCCGCGCTCAACGAAATCGGCGCGGGGTCCAGCGACGGCAACTTTGCTGCCAGCGCAGCCGTCACGTCGCTCGCCTTCTATTTCTCCAACGCGGCCGACGGCGACAACGGCGAACTGACAATCAACGCCGTCGACCCGTCGCGCTTCTCCGGCAGCCTGCAGTTCGTGCCGCTCACCCCAGACTCTTACTACCAGTTCGACCCCTCGGCCTAGTCATCCATTTACTTTTGGCTCCGTTGCTATTTCAATCAACCCCGCAGAGTATTCCCTGAACCAGGGTGATTCTTGCGCGTCGGATATTTCTCATTGGTCAGTTGTCTTACAACGGCACTGCCGATATTTTTGGTTTCTCCGCGCTGCTTATGACATTCAAAACAACCAGTTGGGATTTGCTCAAGCCATCCATGGCTAAATACTCTTTTTTTATTATTTTTGGAATTGATTTTGAATTTTAAAATTCATGTGTTAAATGGTTGTAATGAATAAAGGTTTAGCTGAAAGTGAAAAATTTTTGGATTATAAAATTACCACTAATGCAAAACAAACTTTGCAGAATCTAAGGCGAGAAAATACGCTTTTCTGAATTCAACAAAAACCGTGGTACTATTAATGCAATAGCTAAATTTTATATTTAATTATTTAATTAATTAATTATACGACGATTCAACTCTACCAAAAATATGCTCATTTGTAAGCTTTCCTACTGGCAAATTATAGGGTAAAGCGTCCACAATTCTGAAATTTTCAGTGGATTTATTTCAGTTAACCACAACCCACGCAATACTTGTTTCCATTCTCAGTTATCATGCTCAAAATTTTAACACATGTATCTTTTTGACCCGCAAGTTTCAATCTCGTAAAGAATAATTATAAATATTTAATTACTTCCAATTTTGATTTTAATATTCCGGAAGTTCAACTAAATCTCTGAAATGATTGTTAAATTTTACTGCCATTTGGATAAAATAGCGGTTTTTTGCCTCAAAGATGTTTGTCCAAAAGCAAGACCTCGCGTTGATCATGTATACTTCTGGCTCAACTGGTCCAGCAAAGAGGTGTTATGTTGACGCACGCGAACGTAGTTGCTGCTGTTTTCCTTCCCTTGGCACATATTCTTGATTTTTTGTTAGAAATGGTTGTGCTATTCATCGGCACGCCCATTGGATATGGTAGTGCAAAATTTTGACTGATAGATCCGTCAAAAACTGTAAAGGTGATATGCGCGAGCTTAACAAAAAAACTAGACAACTTGGCATGGAGAAACGTTAAAAAATTCACTTGAAATTTTAGTAACAATTTTCCTCAATGGATTTAAGATTAGCATCCCTTCTTTGTCAGCCACTTGTCCATATTCCAGGCTGTTAATTTTTTTTTGGGAATGGCTTCACTGAATTTTCTGTTACAACATTAGCAACAGTACCAAAAAGTGCCTGCCCAAGAATCTTCTCTCGTGAGTGTAGTTTCTCGATTACAAACACAATATTTGCAAGTTTTGATTAAATTGGTTGAAAACGAACCTGGAATCTTGTTTGACCGTTGATGCTCATTTTTAATTGCGTCCTTACGGTCAAAGCCACTTTATGACGCGGCTAAATTTTTGTAAAAATTTACAATTAGCGAGTTGTTGCTGTGTGTGTTTTTTTTTCGTTTTTCTTTTTTTTATTTCAGAAAATTTTTGATGTCAGGACGAGCTGTGAGTGATGTAAGCAGTGGAGAGTCAGTAAACTGACTCTACAACATCTGCATCAAATAATTGAGAGTCATTACAGCAAATCAATGTGAAATAAGTTCAGAATAAACTTAGAAAATTTCTGAACCCCAAGAATAACCAAGTAGCATCTCTCATGCTCTGGAGATAAATAGAATAAATAGAATAGATAGTATAAACAGAAACAGGAAAGTATGGTCAATAAATACAAATGCAATGTTTTCTCTTGTTCCATTTAAGATACTGAGTCCTTGTTTTGGTATGCCAGCAACAAGAACCCTTCTCTTTACACTCAGGCTGCACTCCATTGATGCCTGCATCTAGAGCCACCTCATCACCTATTACCCTGGTTGCCCTAACATGTTCTGTCATCTGAATAAATCATGAATATTGAAAGAGGGAGATTCTTTTTCAAATGAGGATTTTCATATTTCAACTTAGAGTTTTTTTTCAAGCAGCAAAAAAACTGAACTGTTCTTTTTCAAGTCTTTTGCTTGTATTGTTTTGAAGTACATGTTTTTTTTCAGATTCTTCATTTGCTCCAGCTAGGTTTTCTGTTGCAGAAATCTGAGAAATTGTTGGACGTATTACCATAATAAAATGAATTTTTTCAAGTTTGTTCACAGAGGTAAAATATTTAGAGAAGTAGTATTGGTAGCTTGTATTGGCAATTATTTCTGTTTGAATTATTTTATTTTATTTTATTTTCAATAATAACATAAGCAAGCTCCATTTCTGCAACACAAACGTTTGTCATTTTCTGCATTTTTTTTCTCTTATCTCTCTCTCTCCTGCTGGTACACAAGTTATTCTTTCAACTCCAACTTTGCCACCCTCATCATCTCAAGCATCCGTTTCGCACTATCAGTGTGTCTATTTAAAACCGCATAAAACCCTTTCCCGCCATCCCGTTTCTCCAACCACGCTCGCACAATCGTGTCACCACCAAGATGTCCGTGCTCGTCCAAAAACCGCTTCGCATCAACAACAAACTCATCGACAACAATCCACCTGGTGTGCCCCACGACGCGGCCAACATCTGCAAACGCGGTGACAGTCGGCAAGGATGCCGGACTGGGGCCTCAATCGAGTGTGCCCGCATGTTTTTCGGCACGTGCGATTGCTGTGACGACACGTGCTTTGGAGATTTCGTTGGGTCTGGGTATAAAGATTGTAAGCCAAGCCGAGATATAATGCAAGAGATATCAGCCATTTTGTTGGATCCCAATCGAGAGGGTAGGGATCATTGCGGTAGTCTTGGAGGAATTCGTGGTGCTTTTTTTATTTTTGAACGGACAGAGAATGTTATATAATTTGATAAAATAAGGAAATTAGTAACCGCGTATTTCGCGGATGTGGGAAGTATTGCATAATTATGGTATCCTTCGCCTTGAGTCAGAACTGCAAGAAGAAATCCCCCGCGCGCAGTAGTCTTTTCGGAAAAATGTTGGTCCCCGAGCGAATGAGCGAAGCTAGATAACAAAATATACAAAAACACAACACAAATACAATAAATTATAATTTATAAGAGGAAATAAAAACCTGTTGATACAAAAAGTTAGATGCCATATCGCAATACGTGCGCAAACACCGGCATATAGAAATGCAGCCCATGAGTCTCCCCAGAGCGCACCTATGGCAAGCGGCAGTATGAAACAGGTTGTAAGTGCAATCGGAACGAAATATTTATGCTGGAATCGAACAACTGTAAAAAAGAAATGAGAAAAAATAAATCTGTACGTAACTTTTAAAATAAAGACAATCAAAGTTGTTATGACTAAATTTTGCCCCCCGTAAATTACCCCAATCAGCCGACAAAATCAAACGCGTCAATCAACGACATACGTGTATAAATCGGTTTTTCGAAAATCCAGCCCATATGACTGAACCAAAATCCACGCGCTGCCGAGTTAGGATTGTGCACTAAATCATCCGTGTATCGATGATGTAATCTGTGGCGAAGAACCCACCATCGAATCGAACCTTGAAAGCCCAGTGTTCCCATCCACGCAAGAATAATGCGTAATAACGGTGTTGCGCGATACGCACCATGGGACCAGAGGCGGTGGTATCCCATTGTGATACTACAATAAAAGAAATCTAGGCTCAGTTTAGGGGAAAAATTTAGGGAAAATCCAAACTGACGATATCGTCATATGGTAACGGAAATTTACCCAAACTCGCCAGCGACAACTGTTACGCCAGTCAAAGCGATAGTCTGCCAAGCGGGCGATACAAAGACTAGCGCTGCCGCAGCGACGTAGTGGGCGGCGATAACGAAAGTGCCATTCACCCACCAGACTTCGCCATTTTCTGCCAGTCTTTTTTGGATCGACTACCCCGTGTGATCCAATAATTGGATTTACATTCACGTTTGCGTTTGCATCGAAATTTTTGGAATTGGGATTGGGAATGCGTATTCGGAGAGCGTCTTCCTGTTTTTGCCGTTCCTGTCGAATTGCCGCTGGTAGCATGGCTTTTTTGGGGTTGTAATTTTGGTAATTTGCTTTGAAATTCACAACGAAATCGTGGTAATGTTTTGTCGGTTTATAAAGTATAATGGTCATTAAAATTCTCCCTTTGTGGATTAATGCGATTTCTGTGTTATGTTTTAATTTTTTTTTTTTTGGAACAGATTTTGTTTCTGACAATTCAGTTTTTGACAATTCTTCCCCCACTTACGTTTTGTTTTGAGGTGAAAGAAAAAACGCCAGTCACCTGTCAAAACAGCATCGAAAGTAGAATATGCAAAACGGACTGGATCTTTTGTCATCAGTCGCACAAACACAACAATTTCAACAACCCGATATAGAGATAGAAGCCAAGGTATTTGAGCATCAAAAGACGCCAGTGTTGCCACAGCAAACAGCACAAGCGCGATCATTGTATGAAATAAGTAGCGCAAACGCGACAGTTGATATTTCGGATATTTCCGACAAATCGAACGGGAAGATTTGTTTGGAAGTGGAGGCGAAAAACGTTGGTGAAAACCCGCCATTCGAGTCACGTGACCTTGCATTGAAAAAAACAAGCGACCGAAACTTGACGCCAACAAAAAACCCAACCAACAGCAACACGACAATCAAACTCGGCAACAACATCAACGAAAACAAAAACAAGAACAAACACACAAGTCTGGTCGAACCCGAATCGCCCGAGCCGCACACGCCCACACCTCCGCCGTTTTTTTGCTGGGCAAACTCGAGCGAAAGTCCAATAATGCCAGTACAGCCAAGCATTGCCGACAACTGCGGCGCAAACTCGTCCCAGCCGCACTTTGCGACATTCGGCAGAAACTATGCGTGCAATAATAATAATAACGCGAGCCAGAATTACGCAATTCAGCAGCTTCTGAACAGTGATGGCACGGGCGCGTTCACATCTAGTTTCGATCAGCAGAAACTCCAACTTCTCCCACGCCCACTTCCGCTTTCGCATCTGCAGTCTCATCACCAAACCCAGCACCAGCATCAGCTTCTGATGCAACTACAGGCGCAGCTTAATAATGATCAGCTCAAGCATCCTCATAGAAATAACAATGATATGTTTTTCTTTTCACAGAAACATCAACAACCCGATCCGCTCATCTATCAAAATTCTCAGAGCTTCGAACTGCTTGTAAATCCTCCGAGATTCGACATTTCCCTGTCTCAAAAGCATGCCCATTTCCTTCATCTTCAGCGCCAGCAACTCCAGCTACAACACCAACAGCTGATGCTGCTTTCTTCACAGCTAAACAACTCCAATAGTACTCTAAACATGAATATGAACGCTAATTGTATCGACGCAAACAATTTTCACTCCAGCTTCAACAACACTCAATTCTCCCCGCAAGCTCCAAATGCATTCGAAAATAGCCCATTTTTTATTCCACAACCCCCGTCGCCTGTGCTTCTGTCGCTGGCATCTGTACCAACCTCACCATTACAGATCCAACAAACTCAATCAATTCCCACACCATTGCAACTCGCATCCCAGTTTCTTACAGCTCCACCCATTATTCAGTCGCACTCCGGCTCGTTTCTGCTGTCTCCGCAGCCTCAATCGCGATGTGTTCCAACCACGCAATTCCATTCATCAATACCAGTGTCGACGATCGTTAAGCAACATCAACAGCCGCAAAAACAACAACAGAGTCAATCAGACACGTCCAGCCAGTCGTCAGAATTTTTGTGCAGCAGCGAATACGATGATGACAATGCAGATAGCGACGACGAGCAAGTTATGGAATTAATGCGTGCGGAGAATGCTGATTTGCTTGCACGTGATGGAGATGATGGCGAGGATGAGATGTTTATTGATGGAGGTGTAATTGATATATCTTGTGAAGGGATTGTGGAAGGTGAAAATTTAGATAAAGGCGATGAGAGTAATTCGGATGGCGATGATGATGATGATGATGATGATGATGAGAGCAGTGGCAGCAGCAGTAGCAGTGATGCAAGCAGTTTCAGTGGCAGCGTAGAATTGCCTAATTTTTTAAATACTGAGTCGCAGTGTCATCATGATGAAAACGGTGTAATCGGTGATCAGCATGAAGAAGAAAGCGATAAAAATAGCAATGACAAAGAAGATGAAGAATTTGAAGTACTAAGCGATGTGAATCCATACTCACAGTCAATTGCAAACTCCTCACCAATCAAGAAACGAAAATTCGGCCGCAAAAAAGTTGGACAAGTTTCTAAGCTGTCTCAAACGCTTTCTCCACTACTAGACGGCAGCAACATGCAACAATACAATGAGCAAGAGTTATTTGACAATAGCGGTCAAAGACACCACTTAGCAATGAATGATAACGACATGGCGAAACCGAGAAAACTCAAGATTGTTTTTTCAAACGGTTGTCACACAAACTACAACAATTCGTTTACAGAACAACACGCCGTTTTCGAAGATGATGATCAAAATTCAATGAGTTTCGCAAACCAGATTATTGCAGAGTCTGAGAAAACACTATATTCGACTATTTTGTCCACTTCTAATAAACGCCGACCAGGAAGAATTCCTAATATGCGTAGCGGGTCACTCGGAGGAAGCAGTACTAGCATAACACGTGGAGATACTGCACTACCATCGTCTTCGGAACCTCTTGAACAAACTCCGCCAGCTGAACCGAAAAGAAAACGCGGCCGTAAACCGGGTAGTGTCGTTGTTGGAGGAAAAGTAGTCGATGTAGGTTTTTAATTTTTTTAATTTTATTGTCACTGACACACACAAAAAAAAAATATTTGTTGAAACAGCGATCTGTATTGGCCCAAACGGCGGTATTCGAGTCGCTACAGCTTCCACCACCACAGCCGGAATCAAACAGAATCTCGATATCATCTTCAAAAACGAGGATAACAGCAACTCGCCGTCGCGGAATATACGGCACTCCTACAGCCACATCGTTAATGCCATCTTTTTTAACACCAGCTCCTTATTTGCTTTCTGCAACTCCACAAACGGAAAAACACTTTTACAAAGACAGCACGATAGCAATGGCTCTTCAAAATGAATCTATAGCTTTAACGTGTCCTAAATCTTCGTCTGGCGATATTGAGTCAGTGATTCCGACACTGCCGTCGCGCCACAATAGTAATATCGATGCGACAGCAGTTTATCATGCTGCTAATACGAGTGTTTTCAAGGATCCTGTTCCGGAAGTTGCTGTCGCAGCTGACGAGACTATTGCGCCGTTGCTCATTCATGTTTCAGCTGCTCAAAAAGCGACACGAGGCCAGTGGGGGTTGAAACGCGGTGGAAGCACAACAGCAGTTGCAGTGGCCAAATCAACAACATCAGCAGGAGTTATGAAACGCGGCACTGGTCGCAGTGTCGGGCGTCCACGTGGTAGTGGTCGCGGTGGTGCCACCCCTTCTCTTTTTGGTGTTGGTCGGGGAAGGGGTCGTGGTCGTGGCGGTGGTGGGCGAGGGCGCGGAGGAGGAGGACGTCGATGGCTCAAGAAAAAGAACGTTGATAGTGATAGTAGTAGTGGTGGTGGTGGAAGTGATAGTGAAAGTAATAGGGATGACGGCGACAACTACAAGGATGATGATTATGGATTGGAAAAAGAGTTTAGGCGTCGTGAAACTGTTGTTGTTGGTAATGCAGATAGATTCGGTGATGCTTCTGTTGTTGCTGCTGAAGTTTGTGCGGTTGTAACAGCCGGTGACGACGTGGAAAGTAAGAAAGCACCTGTGAATACTTTGGACGAAGCAGTCATGACAGAGGAGCAAGAAAAGAGGGATGAGATGGAGCAAAAGTCGCTAGTATCGCCGAAACTTGCACCTATCAAAAAAAAACGCGGCAGCACTGCGGTACCCACAAAAACCGCGCTGTCTCCACGTGAAGTTACACCATTTTCGTCTGCAAGAGTTTCGCTGAACACGTATTCGAAAGTTGATGTTTGGGAAACGAATATCGGTGGAATTGGGGTAATGCGGCGCGCGGGAGATGGATGGTTTAATGCTACGCATTTATTAAAAATTGCAGGATTTATTGAGAAGGCAAAACGGACAAAAATGCTGGAGAGGCTTGTTAGCGCGGAAGTATTTCCTGGTTCTGCTGTTTCATCCGGTAGTGCTGGTACAGAAGCTGCAGCAGGGGGGGAAAAAACTTATGAAAAAATACAGGGGGGGTATGGACGGTATCAGGGCACTTGGTGAGAAAAAATTTTTGAGTTGAAAATTTTTTTAATTTAATTTTTTTAAAAAAATAGGGTCCCAGCTGATAGAGCATTGGAGCTGGCCGAAGAATATGGGATTCTTGAGAGAGTCCAGCCATTATTTGATTGCAGCACTAGCAGCGACAAGCCAAGTAAGACCTTTACTTCACAAAATCTCGAATCATGTCAAATGTAATATTTCCGCACTGGCGAATTTCATTATTTATTTTTTATTTTTCACTTTTGGCTGCTCTGATTGTGTAGAGAGATTATACACGCCGTTCTTTTTAACTCTATTCTAATCCCGTTTCGTTATTTTATGGTTTTTGTTATGGATGAGAAAAGCAAATAATAATAATATTCGCGTATGACACTTTTTTGGGACTGTGATTTCTTTTTTTTCTTTCTTTGATAAACTCAAATACTGTTGACTTCTTTGCAGTTATTCATTTATATCTGGAAAATCAAACACGAGACTGACAATATGTTCAGTGTATTTGTAATGTTACAGCAACAGATCTTGCATTCCATGCCAAATGGAAAGCAAAATGTGAATGAAGATCAAAAAAATACTTTATTTAAGTTTTGAAGCAAGCATTGCCAATATATCAAGCTGCTTCCTATTGTTCTCCATCTGTAACTCCCA
>JADGJH010001313.1:0-10716 GCA_027596945.1 Physocladia obscura
AAAAGGCTGAAGTTTTTATGACATTTTTATGTTTTTATATATTTAATCTGCATACCCAATTCTTTCTTTTTATTTTTTTTTCCAGGCAATAAATAAAATAAAATAGATCAGCTTTTAATATTTTGTATTTCTTCAACTGGAAAAAACGGGAGTAGTTACTCACAAGAATTCGTTCCTATTGGAATCAACCTCAAGAGCCAGATTGAATTGCTGTTGATGTTCACTGAGGTTCAATCTAATTTTCAACGTTTTGCTTCATCGACTACGACACGTGTAGGACGCGTGTCCAACTGCTGCAAAAAATCGTTGAGAAACCGTTTCGACTCTTTTTATTATTTTTAATGGAGACTGCTTTTGTGCAAGTCTTTTTTTAAATATTCAGTAAATAATCAGCCTCCAATGTCCCACTTTTCAACTTCTTCCGGGTGCTCCCACTGCAGTTTCTCACTGCGCTCAAGTCCTTTGGCGTCATGTACTAATCCAAATGTTTTGCTAACTTCTTCCAAAACGCGATTAGTGGCTTTGGTCCCACTGATGGGAAACAAAAAAAAAAAAAGAAGCAGGAGATTAAATCATTTTCTTGAAATAATGCATGAATACCTTTGGTGCAAAATGCAAGGACTACCACCTGTCCGTTTGACATAAACTCGCTTAGTGGCGTTATTCACAAACATTGAGTTAAGCGCAACATCGTACATTGTATAAAACAAATCCTGCTCATAATCCAATCCAATCAACGGACGAGCATGTTTTGGAATTCCACCAAAATCCGTCACTCCTTTCGCAGCTTGTTTCCATCGCAAACTATTTCCACCATCTTTCGATTCCGCAAAAATCTTGTCAAGAATTGTATTGCGTAATGTTTTGACGCTTTCAATATGCTGGCGACTTCCGATTCCGTACTCTACTTCTGTTACTGACACATGTTGCATCGCTGTTTCCACATTTTTGACAAGTCCTGCGGCATGTTTGTCGCTGTCCCACCAGAAGGTCGGAGAGAGATACGCATTGATAAAGGCCCGTTGATCGTCGATACAGTCGTCTGTGTAGACCCTGGAAATGAGATTACGGATATCTCCAGCACGTCCAATCATCGCCCCAGCGTTAAGAAACGCGTACATACTTGGTGGACTAGTCGTCATCTTTATATATATATGCTATCATTAGTATAAATAACTCTTTTGAAATGAATTTTCCGTGATCTCACCCAAAATTTTCTGCGCCCTTCTTTGCGCGGATCCCGCACGCCTGGAGGCCGCATTACAAGATCTTCCTTATCAAACTTGTACCCATCCATCTGATCTGGCCATGGGTACCTACACAAAACACAAGTAAAAAACATTGAAAAAAATAACGGGCAGAAACCTGACAGCTTCGAATAAGATGGGACTTATTCCTGCCCCGCTGCTTCGCAAGAGCCCATTCAAAATATCGGCGCCGTTGCATCCTGGAGTCAGCAGAACATCATCACCGTCAGTTAATATTACTATGCGATTGTCGGGAACTGTCGTCAGATAATCGTGATATGCGCGGATACGTTGGCCCCATCCACGCCATCCCTTTTGCATTCCGAGAATTTTCAATTTAATATCTATAATTTCGACAAATGTCGGTATGCATAGATAAATATAACTGTACGACCATCTATATTTTCTTTTTTGTTCAAACCTGCTTTTTCCGAAATCACATCCACAAGTCTGTTCAAACCAAGCGAACAACTGGTTGAATAAATAATCCACTCAATTGGGCATTTTAGTGCATGAGTGTATTCGTTGCCGGTTTCATCGTCTCCCTTTCGGCTCATACTGTCGCCGCATTCATTGTAATACTCGTCGTAGACGCCTGAGTCAGTATTGACAGAGTTTGCAGAACCATCATACACATTAATGATCGCATTTTTAATACGAGACGAGCAAGGATATGTGTGAGTGATGCGATCGTTGAATAAAATTCTGAGAAAATAGGGTTTGCGAACAAAAATAAACAAGCGTGATCAAAAAGATTCAAACGAAAAACTTACTCGCCACTTGCAAATTTGACGTGTTCGTACAGGCAATGAGATGATGCGAACGGGGATGGTTTCACAAGAAAATTCCGCTTGTTATTCCAAGATTCAACAATGTGGGTGATCTGCAGATTAACCAAAAGCAGAATGAAAAAGAATGCAATTAGGACTGTCAGCCGAAATGTAAAAATGTATATGAGCTTGAACGTGCGCGATATTGCTTGTTTGAAATTCGATTGTTTGTCTAGTAATTGCTCCCGAATTTTGCCATTTCGACCATTTGGGATGCAATTGGAAAGTGACAGCCTGATTCCACCAAATTTAACAAACATAATTGTAAAATTTCACAAAAAAAATTATTATTTTTCTCCTTCAGCATTTAATTTCCATTCTGTGGCTCGTAAATTTACATGCCTTCATACCACAGTTGCCATTGGAATTTTCATCCAAATTATTGCCATTTACATATAATAATTGCAGCGACGGCAACGACAAAAGTGAAGAAGGGACAACACCAACGAACTGATTACAATCGAGGTATATTTCTAACAAAGAGGACATTGCATAAAATATGTCTGGAATAGCGTTAGACAATTCATTATTGCGCAAACTAAGAACGCGTAATTTTAAGCATTGTGCAAGCGACGGCGGGATTGAGCCGGAGAGCCTGTTATTGGAAAGATACAGATGCACCAGATTTGTGAGATTTCCGAGCTCGTCAGGGATCGGTCCTTGAAGGTTGTTTGAAGCAAGCGAGAGAAAACGCAGTTGAGAAAGGAAGGCAATTGAAGGCGGGATTCTGCCAGCCAGATTGCAGTTGCGCCACCGCAAGTCCAATTCTAAGCTTGCGCTTACGCCTCCCGAACTTGAGCGTGTATTTGAGTTGGCTTTTAACTGGGTTATTGCGGAATTGATTGAAGTGACTGCGATTGAAGTTGGGCTTGAGTTTTGCGAGGTGGCGCGCAGAAAGTGAACAGCAATTTCATCAGCGAAAGCCGAAGAAGTTGGAAGCGCAAACCAGAGGCGAATCAGCTCTGAATTTACGGAACTATTGCTGGCATTGCTACTGTCGGGATTATTGGCGATTTTGCTTGCGGAGTATGCGCTTGTTTCCCATTGAAGTGCCAGGCACCTCCGTGCAAAGACTGACGAATCCACAAGAGCTAAGGCCCAGCGAGAAATTCGTCGTAACCGCACTACATTTTGTGCCTCGAAATACTCAAAGATTTGTCTGATCAGCTCAAGCGGAAGCGTCACTGTCCCATACGTCATAATTACTTGGAAGCCAGAATTCAATTTTTTTTTTTTTTTTTTCAACAAAAAAGATGGAAACTCAAGTTGCCGAACTGTTTGGGTTTCTGACAAGCGATCGTGAAGATGTGAGTAAAAGTAGTTGATGATTACGCTGCATTTGCTAGAAGCTTGAAGATATTCAGCTTCGGGCGAATGTTGTTGGTAATGAATGGCTGGTATTCTGACGCTCGTTCTGTCTGGACTCATTATTCAAGATGCGAAAGCTGGCGGTTGAGAACTGCAAAGCAATCTCAACATCTCCGGATCTGCAGCCTTTCTTTGGTCTCAATAATGGCGCCCCAATTAAGCAGCTGATTGCGCTTATGGACGATCACGCAGTGAGTTTTTTGTTTTTTCTCTTGGATTAGCAACCTGTGCATTAACCACTGTGCCATTCCTCATGTTTACCGAAAACTAAAAGCTTATCGCCCATGACGCTATCTCGACACTCGTTAATCTGTCAGCAAACGCATCTCTACTTCCACACTTTGCTTCGCCCACCTTTGTCGCGTCACTGGTGCTCGCGATCATTCTTCCGCAAAACGTTCTTGCTGACCTCTGCTGCATGCTTCTTAATAACATGACGAAAAAGGATGATATTTCAAAACTGCTCGTGCCCGAATATAATCAGAAAGAAGAAGAAGATAAATTTAAGCTGAGATTCAATCCTTCCGCGCTCTTGTCAACGAACAGCGCTGGCGTCTCAGTACCCAACGGTGATGCCAATGAAAAAAATACTGCTGCAAAAAAAAAACAGCGTCGAAAGACTCCATACTTGGACAACCTGCTTGAAGTTTTTGTTCGTCCAAACTCTCTGGATCCCAAGAAACCAAAAAATGAAGACGACGATGATAAAACAAAAGGCAACAACAGTGCCAAGAGACCCACGGCCGCGCATAACCCCAATGCCTCGTACGACTTTCTCGCCGGCGTTTTTGCAAATATCAGCATGACTCCTATTGGCGCCATTGCGCTTCGATCACGTTCTAACGTCGACAATGTGATTCGTCTTTCGAAACTTGTACCTTTTGTATCCCACGAAGCTGGGAAATGGTCCACCATCAGACGCGGTGGATGCATTTCGGCAATCAAAAATTGCTGTTTTGATGTGCAAGTACAAGAAACTGGCGGCTTGTTGTTGAGCGCCGAATTGAATCTCGTGCCGTACGTTCTTTTGCCATTGTGTGGACCAAATGATTTTGATGACGAGGTAAATGTATTCATACAAAAAAAAAAACTGCCGAGTTATAACAGATATAAAAATTTAATAGGATATTGACAATTTGCCAGAAGAGCTCCAACTACTTGAATCGACAAAAACACGCGAACCAGTAATTGAATTTCGTTTAATGCTTGTTGAAACGCTTCTCCTCCTTGCATCTACACGTCCTGGACGCGCACATTTGCGTGAAATGAAAGTGTACTATGTTGTTCGCGCCTTACATTCCAGCGAAAAAAACGAAGATATTATCGATAGGATCGAGAGACTTGTCACCATGTTGATGGGCGAGGAAGAAAACAAGGATGCAGTTAATACTGCTCCTAAAAAGAAACGCGCTGCTGCTGTCGAAGTTGTTGAAGAGGATTCTGATGACGAGGATGGAAATGGTCCTGCGATTGAAGAAATAGTATAAAATTAAAGGAAATATTAAATTACAATTTGTTTTTTTATTTTAATTTTTTTTGAATTATACGGCGCATGTTTGTACATCACCAACTGACGAATTGAAGGCCGATTTCCAATATTGGATAGTCTTGCAAAAATATACAATTTGGTCGATTAACGTCACATATAACGCATCACGTAACAGCGTGTCTAACCATTTCAAGCAGACAGCAGAAAATAAAGAAGAAAAAAAAACCCAATGGTAAAGACAAAAAGGCGGTTAAAACCACCTAATCTGAGTGAAAACTTTCTTGGGCAACTTGACGGCGAGTGGCGAGCAGCAAGGGAAGGATGGAAATACAGATGAAAAAAAAGAAGAAAATGCACAATTCAGACAGACTCCTGGTCCGGATTAGCTTCGTTACGTATTTGAGGCGGAATTCCTGATGAATGACAAGCTGCAAAAACAAGTATTTCAACTTCTGTGGATCAAAGATTAAAGCCAGAAAATTGCAGATGGAAAGAAGGTCAGCCACAGTGGCAAAAGCTGCTCAACCACTTTCAGATGATTCACTTTCCCTTTTAACGAAGAGAAAATAAAAATTAAACTTAACAAAAAACATAATGACGGACGTTCACACTGCTTTGACTATCATCATCCAACCTGAGTTCCACGAGAAAATCAACACAATCCGATGCATAGCTGATCGTGCGTACCCCCGCTGGATGCCTCATATCAACCTTGTGTTCCCGTTTGTGCCAGTCTCTGAGTTTCCTAATTGTGTTGTTCGGCTGAAAACAGCGCTTTCCGAGTTTCCTGCGTTCGTTCTGAGTCTCGACGATGTCAGCTTTTTTCCTCAAAAGCGCAACAAAACTGCCACTTATCATTTGCAGCCATCGATAACATCCAATATAGATTCTCTGTTTGCTGTCGTTTCTTCAGCGTTGGGAACAAAAAATACAAAAAAATTTCATGCTCACATGACGCTTGGACAATGTGAAATGAGCGAGATACAGACCGTTCTGACAGAAACGCAAGCATGGCTCGGTGACGGATTTGATTGTGTGATTGATCATGTCAGTTTGATAAGTCGCGACCCAAACAACCGAACTGACTTATTTCGTGTTGTCGATGTTGTTAAGCTTGGAGGGACGAATTAAGTACTCGTTTTAAGAAAAGTATTAAAAGTATGGCAAATACATTGAACCAATTCACTACGATAGTATCTAAAATTAGCGCGATATTTCCGCGTGGCAAAAAAAGTTTTGTGTGGCTTCACCGAGAATGCGGTGCTCAAGCAAAAACCTCAAAAGTTGCTTTGCTTGCAGATGAAATTAGTGGGTGGTGACTTCGCTTGATTTATTTGGAGGGGAGTGGTCAGCCGAAATTATTGCTTGCGCAAGAGCAGCCAATTTCATTTCACAAAAATGGCCACACCTTTTCGAACAGAAACAATAACTATCATTGCAGGAATTTTCGGCATTGTCGCCGTGTGGGTCATGACGAGGCCGTGCATATTTTGTCGTATTGCCGCAAAGGATGCTCCCGCGTCAATTCAATTCGAAGATGCCGATGTAGTCGCCTTCCAAGACATTCATCCGATTTCCGCCGTCCACCTTCTCATTATTTCCAAGAAACACATTCGGAATTGCAACCAACTAACAATCGCCGATTTGCCTCTTTGTTCTCTGTCCCATCCACCCCCCCCCTTTTTTATTTTTATTTTTATTTTTCATCGCTCATGAAGCAAAACACATCTTAGTGCACAAAATCAAAACAGTAGCTGCGGATCTGATTGAAAACCTCAAAGAATCAGACGCGACGCTTTCGTCAACCGAGTTTCGTGTTGGGTTCCACAGACCGCCCTACAATGCCGTTGGGCATTTGCATTGTCATGTGATTTCGTTGCCGCTCAACAAGAACATGTCGGCGTTGCATAAATTTGTACACAGCAGAGGATTCGTCGCCATTGATACTGTTATTTCGAACTTTTGAATAAGAATAATATTGTGATTTTTGCTCCAAAACTGATTCCAATTGTCAAGAAGTCACAGAAGAATGAGAATACATTTTGAATTCAACGGGAATGCAGCTGATTTGAAAGAAACACTCTGGGCAACAGCAACTCCAGAATTAAAAATCAAAGCAATGATGAACAGTTCTGGTGCTGTCCAAATTGAAACTGATTGAGTGAAGATCGATAAATTCGTTGATTTCATTTTTTGTTCTCAAATACCAAATACCAGTACTCATTCATTTGGTGGTCAGTGAGCTATTTTTCTGGCTGTTTTGTGCATGTTAACATAATTGGTCCTTGCAAGACCACTCTGGACAATTTAAGACAATATGATAAAATAAGAATAATTTCAGAAATCTTTGAGACTTCCTTTCGAAGTTGTTGAGTTACAAAAACCAGCATACTGATAACCACATTTTTAAAAATAGGACAAAAATTGTAATGTCTATAATGAACATAAGGTGAGGCAATAATCTGGAGGATATTCTTGATGTTGACTTTATTTTCAGGGTATATACTTTGCAGTTGTTTCTCAAGCATTCCAAACAGCACTTCATTTGGATTAAAAAAGGGACAATATGCTGGTAAAAACAAAGGAATTATTACACAAGCAAAAATATATGATAAACTGTGAAAATCAATAAATAGAGGCACCATCCAGGATCTGTATTGAATGCTTTGAGTCAATCTGCTGATGGGATAAATGGATTTATCCATTAAACAGGGTTTGACAGGCCACAGATTGATTTTCACTTTTCTCTGCCAGATTATGGAATTGTTGCTGATTCATTTTCCTGTTTCTAATGAAATGTTCAACAGGATTATAACTCCACCTAAAATGGGGAATTTCCTTTGAATGAAAAGACCTTTGCTGAACTGGTCAACTTAGCAAATACTAGAATCAGACAGGGGCTGTTAAAAAGTAACTGACACAAAAGTTACCTCACAATTGAGAGGTTTGACTGTGCAATCTTTTTTTGCTTGTATAGCTTGAGAGTGAGAAGACTGAAAATTAGCCAAATTAGATTCATTAGATTATTTATTTAATAAACACGTTAACAGTTTGAGCTTTATATCAAAAATCAAAAACCAAACAAAATCAACAAAGTCCAAAAATCCACATCAAAAAGAATAAAAATACATCCCATTTACTTCTTTACAAGAGTTGCAATGATAGACATTAGTAGCTGTTGGTTTTGTTGTTGGTGTAGCTTCAATCTTGCTTCACAGTCTGCCAGTTCTCTGACCAATTGCTTCTCATGGTCAACCTGTGCACATTCTGCCTTGTTTTTCTACTTTTCTCTTCTGTGAGCTTGCTCTTTCTTATGCTTGTCTTGTCTACAATCTAGCCCCTCTTGTCACACTTTTCTTTGTTGTTCCATTTCTTCTCAGCAAGCTTCCATTTTCACTGTATGATCCATTTTTTCACACTTGAGATCAGTATCTGTTCATTTACATAAGAAGAAATTCTTGACAGAAATTTCAACTATTAGTATATTTAGAAAAATAAAATGCATACTTTTCCATACTGCCATCCTTTTATTTTTTCAAGAACATTGTGTGGATTTTGCTGTGAGGATTTTTTTTGGTGTTGTTAGTGATGGTGGAAAATATGACAGCAATCTTAAAGAAAAGAGATGGCTCACTGAACTTCTAGTTTCTGATGAGGTAAGACAATGTAATAGGTGGCTGAAACCTGCACCTGCCTTCAATTAGACTGCTGCTGACTTTGCCCATTGCTCTTTTGATGACTATCACAAACACCATTTTGTCCATGATTCATTGGTTCAATGGCAATATTTTCTCATCATTTTGGATCTCTTTAGTCTTTCACTTCTTCAGTTTCTTCTCTGTATATCCCATTTTTTGATTCAGCATCACACTGACAATTTTCATCTCCTACTTTGTCATCTCACAACAGTCTGTGATTGTCAAATAATATTTTGTCAAGAAACACAAGATTCTGTTTGCACCAGTCAATTGAATTCAATTCTATTGCATATCTAACCACATTGTCCATCTGCATTTGTAGTGTACACCTTTCCAGCACTTTGCATGTGTATCCAGCTTTGTGTAAAATTTTCCAAACAGTCAAGTTTGCAATTGACATTGCAAAATGCATCATGAATTGTTTTTGGCACTCTTCCAAGAGCACTGTTGGCCAACAACAATAAAAATTGACAATCCAGATTTTATACATGTCTTTGAACATCCTTTCTTGCTTGAGTCAACAGTTGCTCTTGAATCCCTCCACTGTTCCTGCATTGAGTAACCCATCAGTGAATTGTTGATATTTCAGTAAGTTTATAAGTAGCTTGATGGTAGACTTTAAGTTTGAGAACTGAGAGAGTTTTTGTTTGTTAAGATTCTACACCAAAAAGAAAATCCAGAGCTCTCTTTATAGCCTTTTTTTTTTGTAGTCTCTTCTATTTTGTTCCTTGAGATGCCTCTGAATTTTGAAATAGTATTTCAAATAATTTGAAATAGTGTTTCAAATAATTTGAAATAGTGTTTCAAATATACTTATTTCAAATACATCAGTATAAAGGCATCTTTGAATTTTTCTCTTCAATGAAAATATGTTTTGAGAAAAATCAAACAAATATGGCTTTTCTGTCATTGCTTATAACTCAAAATAATTGATGTTATAGTGAATGGCATTTGGTTTCTTCTCTTAGTTTTGTGTTGACTTTAGATAAGTCACTGTTTTGATATAGTTAATAACTAGCTTAATATCTTTTATTAATAAACTGAAGTTAGTTGTGCCAACAGTCAATATATGTGCTGTGACTATCAACATATTCAAATCTGTTGGTACAAGAAACTGTGGATGCCTCCATAGTATTTTGCAATTGTCCTTTCTACATTTTCCCAAATATTTTTTTTGATTTCTGATACAATTATTTATGAAAATGCTTATATTCAAAATCCTTTTATGCTGCAGAGTATTTCTCACTCTCTTCCATAATCTACTAGGCAAGCTATGCTCTTGTGTAGGATGATCCAGGAGAGTGTGTGTTTCCAGGCATTTGAACAGTATAGTAAGTGAAGTGGGTCTCTTACTATTAACTAGTGAACATACCAGTTTTTTCTCAACGGTTCTTTGTTAATTCTGCTGGCACCTCTGCAGTAGTGGATCACAGTGAGAACAACAGATCAGCTGAAACAGCATTGGTATAATCTTTTCATAAAGATTGTTTACTTTTATCAACAGCAATTTTTATAATTTAACTTCATTGAGATAAACTAAGACAACAGAATTGATTGCCAACATTATCTGTTGCAATATTTGCAATGATTTTTTTTTTTTGCAACAAAACTTTTCATTGCACATTTTTCATTTTGAACAAATTGTTGCAATATTTGTTTAACAATTTTGGGAATGTGTTTGTGAAAATTTTTCTATTTTATTTTATTGTCTATTTTGAAAATGACTTTTTTGTGAGTTTTCAATAAACAATCAAATGGAATCAATTTGAGTTCAAGTTATATCAAGGCAAGCTAGTGCAAACACCAGAGCCCATGCGCTGTTTAACTGCTACTATCATTGCATGTATCCAGCACAAATTGGTGTGATTTTCTGCAAATCAACTCACACCATCAACAGATGGATTTCCCAATCTGAATTAGATGGCACATTGACAAGGATTACTTGAAAATTAGTAGATCAAAAGTTCTCTGCTGTTCAGAAGCAATGGATACATGAATACTTTATTGAATTGCTGCTGTCATTCTTGGACAAAGCTCAAGCTGCATTTTGCAAACAATGGCATAAGCAAATTAGTATTTCTCAT
>JADGJH010001314.1:0-10714 GCA_027596945.1 Physocladia obscura
TGATGTTGATTTTGTGTCTGCCAAGAAACACACTAACTGGTGTTCCAGATACCTTTACCATTTTACCAGGTGGCTGCGAGTTTTGATTTTTTTGACTGCATTCACATTTGTCAATTGGTTTGGTGCAGTAGAGGCAGTTGAGATACATGATACATGTTGTTTTTAGATCAAACAAATCATTTTCTTCATCAGATGGTGATAGAAACACATTATCTTCACTTGAAGATCCACTAGATCCATTTTCGTGCCTAGGCAACATCAGGTTAGTTGTGACCATGATAGGGCATTATACCATTACGCACATTTTTCTAAAATTCATTTTTGACAAAAGATTTGAAAATAGCTGTAAAAGAGTTGTTTGGCTTGCAAAAAAATCTGCAAGACAAACATCTTTAAATCATCTTCATGTTCAAATTTGTCTCGATGCTGGTAGTTTTCCTGCCTTTGTAAACTACGCGACGGAAATGCAAAAAAATGCCACCAACTACAAACAAAAAGACTCAGGGAATGTAACTGGAATCATTACCAAAATGTTGGCAAAGATACTACCACTATAAAATAATATCAAAAAAATAATTGGTGATCATCTTATCTTGTTTCAATATTCTTCCTCCACTCGATGTGCTGAATACAACCAATATTTAAGAATTATGTATTACTACTGGTAATTAGGTAAAACGTGAAATTGCCTGTAAACTCTGAGTTTTTTAGCCATCACTTTTGTCATATTTATTTTGAAAAAAACAGGATGGAAAAAGCGCGCGTTGGCCGTGAGCATCAAATTTATACCAGTGATGGAGTTCGAAAAGTTGTTGGTGTTATTCCAATTTTACCTGACGGCCGGATCGTCCTGATAAGCTCTTCAAAACGACGAAACGTTTGGATAATTCCGAAAGGAGGGGCTGAAGACGACGAAACTTCTGAACAAAGTGCACTCAGAGAAGCGTTTGAGGAGGCTGGGCTGCGTGGATCAATAAGATCTTTTTTGTGCAACTTCCGTACCGAGAAAGCTGATACAAAAACGGGCCTTCGGAAACTGACTGACTTCGATTTTTTCTTGATGGGTATGATATTTTTCCGGTATTTTTCTTACAAACCAGTATTTTTGAGTAAATTTAACTGTAGATGTCACTATTTGCGAAACTGAGTGGCCAGAATCACATTCGAGAGCTCGAGAATATTTCAGTGCTACGGGTGCCTCTGAAATGTTGAAAAATAATGGCTCAAATTCACTACATATTGCTTTGAAAGCTTTTATGGATCAAATTGAAAGTAACATAAATTAATAAAGCAATGTCAGCCAACAATATAGTTTTGGTTTTTGTAAAACTGTTTTTTTTCTTCAGTTTTTCAGTTTTTTTTTTTTTTGTTTTTCCAAACAATAACTTACAGAGTTATAGTCAAGTCTAATCCGGAGTCCGTGCAGATTAGTATCTGGGTGACTTGACAAAGCGCTCAATATAGCTTGAAGATCAGTCTTACAGGCAAAAATAAATAAGTATGTGACTTAAACATCAAACACAAGAACCAATTCTTCTTACATGATAATCTTCGGCAACTTTTCTGATATGTGACCCAATTGACAAAATTCGTTGTGAAGGTGTTTCCTTCGGAGTATCAGAAAAATCGAAGTGCGACTCATTCAATGTCGAAATTCGTTTCTATAATAGTTTATGAGTCCATCATAAATTACTGAAATTAAGGTAATTCACCAAAATCCTATTTTCAAAGTTTCGTGTGTTTTGTCGTTGATGCTGATTAAGAGTTTCACCAGTAAATTCCGCCAAATCTTCCTGTGCCATCCGTTAAACAAAAATTTACAAAAAACTATTAACCGACCATTCCCAGCTGAAACTTCAAAATAACATCGAAAAGGCCAACAAGCATTGAAAACATATTCTGCAATCGATATATGTGAGATTTTGCCATCAAAAAAAATATTTTCTTACATTTGTGCCAGTTGTAGCTGCAAGCAAACCTCTTGAAGTAATATTATTCAAGTATTTATTATGTGCACCAATAAGTTGATCAAGATCTCCTGTCTTTCTTGAAAGATATGCGTTCAATTCATTCCAGGAACATTCAAGGACCTGAATGGTGCTACGTAAAAAAAAAATGACATAAAACAAAATCATAATAATATATAAATACCTCAAACAAAATGTAGTATTGCAATTGATACGTAAAATGTATCATTTCACTCAGCACACCATTGCAGAAGTGAAAAAGCTGTCCAATATCTAGGTTTTTGAATTCAGAAAATAATAATAATAATAACAAAACCAATAATAAACTCACTTTTCATTTTTCGATATTCAGTGTATTCAGTCATTCCTTTCCTCCAAGAAACAGACAAAGCATGTTCAACTCTTTTTAAACGCCACAAAAATGTAAATAACTTCATATATTGATGCATTGATTGTGTCGGAAACACAGTGCTTATGGGGGAGTCTGTATGATAAT
The DNA here is from genome assembly GCA_027596945.1 of Physocladia obscura. Lineage (NCBI taxonomy): Eukaryota > Fungi > Chytridiomycota > Chytridiomycetes > Chytridiales > Chytriomycetaceae > Physocladia > Physocladia obscura. Next base: position 2,464 of record JADGJH010001314.1, read on the forward strand.
CGAGAGTAAACACGTCCCATCCACTGTCTCCTGAAGAAATCTCAAGAAGTCTGACATCCAGTCTACGCAAAATATCAGGATCGTCGTGTTGTGCATTCGAAGATCTGATACTGGATTCGAGAATACCTGTCAAATTATGCCGAAGAATACTATTTGCTGGCTTTGACAAATCCATTCTGTTTGAAATTGTTACAGATTTGGTGTGCAAAAACTTATCAGTCGTACCCAAGTTTATCCATCAAGTTTTGTACCAAATCTCCCTGACCCAATAACAGATACTTCTTTAAGGCTTGCAAATGAGAAATAAGCTTGTACTTTGTGAAGAGTAATTCCAGAATATGAGCACTGATATTTTGATAAGCGATTCCAATTGATTTTTCAAACATTGAGGAGTCGCCATATTCCAAATATCCTGCAAGAAGCTGTCAAATTGTTGCTTTTATGGGGTATTTTGGAAGGTAATCGAACCTGCAGGATAGGATTCGAGTTCCTGACTTCGTTCAATCACATAAGTTTCTTCTCCGCAACAGTATCTTATGAAATTCAAACTTTTCCCAATCAAATAGCTCTTATTGCGAAAAAAAAAATTTTAAATGAAAAAATTCGTTAGAGCAAGAAAACTTTACTATTTTGGCAAACCTTTTTTGCAACACTTCTATTCAAGAATGATGGGATCATTTCGGGTCGCAGAACATATTGTTTGCGCCACATATTATCTGCATCAACATTCCGGTCATATACAACAAAAAATTCTTGAAACGGATCGTTCAATTCCCCTTCATAGAGCCAACGCTTGAGCATTTGATAGAATGGTAGTGAGATCTGCAACTCATTTCATAAATTCTTGCGATCTTAAATTTGAAAATTTGAAAACACCTCTTTGAGCATTTTTTCGACAAAACTTTGTACGAAAGGGTCACCGTGATTTGTATATCCGTGAATCATGGATAGCAATGCTCCACCACGTAAATCTGACATTTTGATGGTATTAAAGATTTAATGAGAAAACAATAACGAAAACAACCTTCGCTTGAATCAACAAGTACAGAAATTAAACGCAATTTTAGCAGCGGTTCGTGAACCCATACAAGCAATCTTTTAAGAGACAGGCCCTTCGCAGCAAATTCTTGAGTTCCAGCCAGTTCTGCTTTTGTAAATTGATCCTCTAGTTGAGCAATCAAATGAAAGTGGAGAGCGAGTTCGTTCTGTATTCCAGCTGCAAATCCCTGAATTTATGTCAGTTATATCTCTTTTGTGACGTTGGCTTAAATACCTGCCGAATTAATCCGTCATTCTCATTTCCAATTTGACTCCAGCCATCAACTATACCCTTGATCTTCTTATACAGCCAACCTACTTCTGAAAGTCTGGATATGTTTTCAAGAGTTGGTGGCGGGATCCAAACACCGTCAACAAAAACGTATGCATCAACGGCCGAATTATACTTGATGAACTTTCCATCAATATCTTGAAAAATAAAAAGCATATCGCGCAAAAGAAGAGATTCGTTGACTTCCAGTGCTGAAAAATAATACTTAAATTTGGAAAATTAAAATTTTCTAATTGCTAACTTCCGCCTTTGCCACCGAGCAAATAGTAGCCGTTGCAAGGCCCTCGTGGACTTCGAAATGCGTCTCGAACTTTTTTTTCAAAATTAGAAGATACATTTGCGTCGGGTTCGAAGGCTTGAGGTAACGGTTGAAATTTTGGTGCGGCTTTGATCGACTTCAAACCCATTACAGAAAACGCATTGTCCATCGGCTAGCCAAGAAAACAAATCCAATTAATTAGTAGAAAAAAGAATTAAGAAGACGAGCACAAACATTTTCTCTAACATCAATAAGCTCTCTTTGATCACTAATTGTCAGCAAACAGTGTAAAATTGCCCATTTACGGTTGAGAATTGCCTGACCAAAAACATCAAGGAAAATATGAAGGATAACCATTTTCTCACCAGTTGCGAGAGCTTATGATTCCAAGCAGAAAATTTGAGAGCATCGTCCATTGATGAATCTCGTTTGACAAGTTTCTTTTTGATAAGGTCAGAGATGTGAGTTTCGTCAGCAGCAACAGACGGAGCGATGCGGCTAAAAATGGCGTTGGAAATATGTGCATAAGAAACGAAATAATACTGGATCGGTTTTATGGAAAGTCAAATATGCAAGAAACCTTTGCAGAATGCGCACTGCGAAGTCAACCGCGGCGCTGCTTTCGCGGCCACGCGCAAACAGAGAAACAAGACGTGTAATATGCTGGGTAATCTTGGCATTATTTGCGGTGATTTGATGTTGAGACTGGTGTGGCCCCAGCATTTTTTGTTTTGCTGTTATTTTAATTCAGAAATGGCAGTTTGTGTTTATCCGTAGTTTATTATTTACCGTTTTCGTCCACTTAACGCAAAACACACACTTCAATATCCGTGTATCACGCATGATCATCGGTTCCTTCTATGGGCGCCGCAGCTCGAAGCGCACTTTCAAATGCTCGTCAAACAGTTGGTTTTAATGAAAACGAAGACTCAAAAGTAAAAGCAAACTGTCAGAACGAGCGACTTAAAGGCCATTCTCGTTACCGACAAAGACGGTGTCATTTTGGTGAAGGGTACGTACATCATTTTGTTTTATCGCTGTGGACATTGGTCAAACACTTTTGCCAGTCGAAGAGCCAAACCTGCCCAGCAAAGTCACCAAAGCCGCACTCTCAGCGACATTTTCGCTTTCTTGTGACCAAGTAATTTGCATTATATTGCACCAATTACTAAGCATATTTGCCCTACTTATTATGAACCAAAACATGTCATCAGGCAAGTAAACTTGGGCTTGGAAAAGCATCGATGGTTTTAAGTGCCTTTGACGAATACCAAATCGTGCAATTTACATATTTTCCACTTATTCTGAGCTTGATTGCGCCGACACATGCAAATTCGGGTAAATATTAATGCACTTATTTGGATGATAAGTTCAATGAATCTGCCTCATCACAACCAGGTCTGCTCATCGAACTTGGAACGCAACTAAGGCCAGAAGTACAAATACTGGCAACCCCCCTCCTTCCAATTGAATAAATACTTTCTTTAGCAATAAATGATCTTGTTTGGTCATGCAATGAACAGTGTTGCAAATAACAGTTAAATTCCGATTTTTTTCTTCATCCACAAAACAAATAGCATTACCAGTTGTCCAATTTCATCCAGAACAACAAAACATGAAAACATGAAAGACAGAGATTGCAGTGCAAACTGGAAGTAACAACAATCCTTACCAAATTTATTTGAGTAAAGAGACAAGAGAAGGAACAACCAAAACAAAGGCATCAAAATAATGGGCAGAGGGTAGTGGGAATAAAGTGGCTCCCAAGTGAAGGTGTTTGGTCTGGAAAGGATAAAACAAAAAATTGAATAAAAAAACATGAAAGGAAGACTATCAGTTTGATAAACATAATATTTTTGTCATTGTCAAGCTCCATTGATAACCTTTAGTGTGTTGCAAGAAGACCAACTCAATTCTGAAACATGCTGTTTTGCAGATCATTAAATAAAAAATTCATGACAAGATACCACTGAACTGACATTTCAATCTTTGTGTATCATTGTGTTCAAAATATCCACATCTTACCTATTTTGATACATCAATATCCATTGAATCCTGTTTTTATGAATGCCATTGTTACATCTGATAATCTGTTATAGAATGAAATGGAAGTATTTGAAATTTTAACTTGCCATTTTTGTTTTGCTGTCAAGCTTCACTGCTGTATGAGTTGAAATACAATCAAAAAGATACTAAACCAATTCCAGAATCAACATGAGACACTATCAATTCTTTCTGTTTCTTATTTGTTACTGTCTCCATACTATTTTTTGCACTGTCTGAATCAAGAGTATCTGTTGAAATGGTTGATTACTGGACAAAAACAAATTATCAATTTTGTGCAATTTATCAAATAGTGAAATAGGTCACTTTTGAATAGCAGAGATGGCAAGTCCAACTGCTTTGTTGGATTTGAAACAAATATTCAAAAGGCTGTTGCAGTGCAAGGAAAAAGTACTGTTGCTTGTGGATATTTTTCTGAGTATTTTTTAATAGAAGTTTAGGAATTCAAAGGATAAAATAGAGCTTAATTAAAGGCCCAGTGATGTATAAACAAAAAAAGTAAAAAGCAGAGATCAATGTATAAATTGGACCTGTTTGGTTCATTCTGAACTTCCTATTTTGGGACAATCATTTATAAAGAAGATAATTTTGTTATTTCAAATCCTGTTTGAAGAATTTTCCAGAACAGAATTTGAAATTTGAAAAATGTAGATAAGTATTGATTTGTCACCACATCAGTGAAAAATGCTTATTCTGTTACATGTTATGTCATGGAAACTGACTAGTTTTCCATGACTTCAATTCAAAATTATTACTATTATATTCTTATTTTATTATTGTATTATCTTTTTTTTCCCTTTATTATTCTTTTATTTGTCTGCCGCAAGTTCTTTTCCATTTCACAATTTTCCTTATGAAATTTTTACCTGCACTGCCCAAAAATTCTGTCTCACTTTGTTTCAGAAAGGATCCTGAAACTCCATAAATCAGTGTTATTGAAATTAAAAGAAACAGAGAATTCTTTATTAAAAACTTCAACTTTGCTTTGCTTTAGAACAAAAAGGAAGACTTCATGTGTAAGACACAGCTTCAAGAAAAATACTTCACTTTGCTGTCCCTAGTTAACTTTGCCCACTTGGAACTCTTTGATTCTCTATTGGTAGCACCGGAAAAATCTACAAACCCCCCTCTTCAACAATGTCAAGACCAAAAAACTTTGCCATTCCAGACAAAATGGACTACTCAGACCCAAGCACTTCAAATCCGCAAGCCAGACAACTAGCCACTATTCTACAAGAAATGCAAGAACTCAGAGAAACAGTTCAAAGACTCAGCATAAATAACAACAGCTCACAAGCCAAACTTCAAATAGGTTTCTCAAGAAAATTCTTCAGTGATCCCTCTTAATACATGCAACTTACCATTTTTCAAAATCACTTAGGTAAGGCCACCAGAATTCAATTGCAATACTGGAACCAAGCCAGCACACAAAACTTAAACCATCATCAACAATTACTTCGATGCAAAGAACAAGCCCAACTATATGGATTTCTTGCTGATGGCGCCAAGCTAACTCACCAACAACAGCCGCACTATGCAACCTGGATTACCACAGGACTCACAGAACATGCTCGTACATGCTGGAGGCATCTACCAGAATATCAGCGTAGAAACATGACTTGGAAAAATTATCAAGCCTGGATTTGTTCAAATTTTGGATCCCAATTGACCCTAACACTGGCCATTGAAGGCATGGATTCTCTTAAACAGACAAGATCCACAACATTATATTCACAGGAATTTAACAATCTATCATCTGCAATCTGCTCCAAAAGCATTAATCTCAAAGACAGATATATTTGCATTAAGTACCTTCAGGGTCTTAAGCCACACCTTTGCAACAAACATGAATTGTTCAATATCAAAGACAATCTAAATAAACTTTAAATGGAAGCCGAATGCCTAGACAATTTTTATTGGCAAAAAACAAAGGGAGGCTTACTCTGCAGCAAAACAGCACAAAACAAGGACAAAATTTTCAACCCCAAATTTTCACAATTACCACAACAACAGACCACAACCAATGGACCTCTCAAATACACAATCCTTCCCACGTCTCTCAGAAGAAAAACAAAAGATGTACTGGAAGAATGGTTGGTGTATGTTCTGCAGACTCAAGAACCATATGTGCAATCAATGCCAAAAAACACAACAACAGTACCCAAGCAACAATAATTATAACAAAACCCCTAATAAAAGCAACAGAAATTATTCAAACAACAATAACAAATGAACCAATAATGGAAACTTTCAGCATGCCAAACATGCCAACAACTTCAAAGCTGCTGCCACTATCAGCAAAAACAGCAACACTACCAAAGACAGCAACAATAGCAAATCAACTCAAGTTTGAAGAAAATGAATATGAACAAGAATCAATTGCATCAAATACTAAACTTTTCTTATCAACAGACTTATTATCTCTTTGATTGCACCACACAGTGCAACCAACTTCACAGTCTTCTCTCCTCACAATAACAGTTTCATAGAAAACCAGCCAGCTAAAATACTCATTGACCCAGGAGCTAATGCCAGCTTCATGAACACCCAACACAACCATCACCAAGAAATTCACCACACAAACAAAAAACAACCAATATGCCTAGCAGACCACTCAATTAGTGACAGATGCATTTATAAGAATATTGAATATACTATTATTACTTCAACTAGATTCAGGGACCAACATAACTTCATCTCCTCTAACATCACCTACAATTTAATACTTGGTAAGGACTGGTTAGACAAGTTCAATCCAGCCATAGATTGGCCCTCAAATACTCTTTGCTTCAACTCCAAGAACAATTCACATCAATGGATCTGCAAGACACCTCTGTGCAAGATTCAACTACTATTTGCAACAGCCTTTAAAGGACATTCAAATGCTAGGAATGCTCATATTAAAACCATTGCAAAGGGACAATAAGGTCATTGTGACCCCACCTGAAAAAACCAATAACATTGCCTCAAAAAAAGGCTCCAACATTGTCAAGACTACAGAAGAATAGAATCAGGCAGATGCCAAATCAAGAACATACCCAAACAAACTTGTTGAAGTATATGTAACTCTGTGGTGAGAGATGTGCAATACAAAACAAGAATAAATCTTCATTAATTTAAGGTTTATTTGTTTCTTCTCAAATAAAAGAAATAAATTATTTGTCTTAGTTTGTTTCAATAAAGTTAAAAATATAAAAATAGCTTTATTTATAGGCAGTTGATAAAAGTTAACAATCTTCATGAAAAGATGAAACTAATGCTGTTTCAACTGATCTGTTGTTCTTACTGTGATAGAAATCAATAAAAACATTTAGAAAATATAGAAAGATGAAAGACAGTTGCAAAATACTATGGAGACATCCACAGTCTCTTGTATCAACAGATCTGAATATGCTGATGGTCACAGAACATGTATTCAATGTTGGCACAGTCAACTTTAGTTTATTAATAAAGATATTAAGCTATTTATTAAATAAACAGAACAGTGATTTGTCTAAAGTCAGCAAAAACTAAGTGAAGGAACCAACTGCCATTCACTATAACATCAATCATTTTGAGTTATAAGCAATGACAGACAGAAAAACCATATTTGTTTGATTTTCTCAAACATATTTTCATTGAAGAGAAAAACTCTAAGATCTCTTTATACTGATCTATTTGAAATAGATGTCAAATTCAAAGGCATCTCAAGTACAAAAAAAGCATAAAAAATGCTCTGGATTTCCTTTTTTTGTGTAGAATCTTAACAAATAAAAAACTCTCTAAACTCTCAGACTTAAAGTCTACTATCAAGCTTTTGATAAACTTGCTGGAATATCAACAAAACTTCAAATAATTATCCAGAATTTGAATCAGTTTTCCAGCCTTTTGAAGAACTGCCACCATCTCAAAGCATAGACTACAAAATCAAACTAATCAATGAAAGCACTACTCCAACTTCAAGACCAATCTACTAAATGAATGAGGAAGAACTAAATGCATTAAAGAAAGAATTAACCTTTCTCCTACAGAATAAGTGCATTCAAGAATCAATATCACCCTATGGTGTGCCTATATTCTACGTCAAACAGAAGGACAAGCTTCAACTATTGCACACTTAATAAAAATACTGTCAAGAACAGGACCGCATTGACAAATATGCAAGGTTTTGATTTATTAAAACCAGTTTGACAAGGTAAGGAGACTTGTCAAGAATAAAATATTTGGTTTTATCTTTTTGCTCTTTAATGACCCATGTCTAGTGCGGTCATTCCCCCAATGGTTCTTGCCGCTTACCTCCTGTGCCCAATCTGCAAGGACATGGAGCCGTATAGGAGCACTGCCAAGACCAGCCACTCGCTGGCCTCACTTAGTTGCTGTCCCTCATCCTGTTGTTTACTGAAGAGCCATTGTGGGGCCAGGAAAGATTATGGGTTTGGTGGCTGCCACCAGAGGACTTGGGGGCTGAGACTAAGGGTGAGGATCAGAAGTGAGGGAAAAGAGGGGCCAGGAATGGACTGCAAGTGCGGCTCTGTGATAAGTTTCCAGTTGTCAGAGGGTTTAATTTAGACTTCTAAGTTTATCCTTTAAAGCTTCTTTTAAAAACAAAGAGAAATAAA
>JADGJH010001315.1:0-10714 GCA_027596945.1 Physocladia obscura
TTTTTATCGGTTCATAATGGTGGGTTTTTCCGTGTTTTTTAATTGCAGGTTTTTTTTGTGCATGTTTGTGGTTTTGGGTTGGTTACAAAATAATTTCACCTTGTCGCATTTCTAAAAAAAAAAAAAAAAAAAAGGAAGAATACTTACATGTCATTTTTGGTGGATGTTTGTTTATTTGCTTTGGCGGCGGCAGAGGCCTTCTGTCTAGCTTTTTTCTTTTGAGATTTCGACATTCCAGTCGTTGTGACGGTAGGCGGTGTCGCTGTTGATGGCTCAATTTCTTTTGGTGCCAAACCAAGTTTTTGCAGAGTTTCATCGACATCCACGCAAATGAGTACATTCTATTCCGTGTGAGAGTGACTAATTATTAAGTAATCGCGCGTGATACTTTTTGATTTTTTTGATTTTTTTTATCACCTCGGGCTTTAGATCAGTATGAATAATGTGGCATTCGTCATGCAGATACTGTAGACCCTGGAGAACCTGTTTCATGATACGCTTGACAATCGGAACAGGAATACCACGGTGGTGGTACTGGCGAATGAGAGTCAGAAGATTTGGACCGAGGACTTCGAAAGCCATTGTGACATGGGAGCCATTGGGACCCTATTATTTGCAATATAAATTTTTTTTATAAGTCACTTGATTGTTGGTAAATAACTCTCTCAATCTCTCTCTTTCATGCTAAATTATTTTTATTTTCTCTTTCTTCTTATCCAACGCTTCTTGTTCACTTTTTTCCGCAAGAGCGACGTTAATGATAGATAAAGCGAGAAGAGAAGAGTACGCAAATTGATTGGACAGATAATTAGACCAGAGCGGAGCGGTGGAGGAAATATTTTACACGTAAACAGAAAAAATTCATTGGTAGGGTGGTCGAGGAAGTATCACTGGTCGATGGGGGTTTGCGCAGCAGTGTACTTTCAATTCATCATTCCTTTACCTTAATTTTAAACCAGTCTTTCAACTCGACAATCTTGCGTCTATTTTGGTTGTTTGGGTTCGCATTGACAACTTTTTCGAGGAGTTTAATTTCGTCAATAGCAGTTTCTGAGTAGTGTTGGGCACTCTTAACGATCTTGAGAGCGACGACGGGTGGCGATTGCTGTTCTTGTTGCGGTTGTTTTTGATCTTTCGCGAGCCACACGGTGGAAAAGTGGCCCCAGCCGAGCTTGCGCAAAACGTGGTAGCGACCGGTGGAATACACGTCGCCGATGGAGACTGGATGGTAGCCACCTTTTGTAGTTGGCGAGCGTGCGGTTAGTGTGTTTAAGTTTTTGAGTTATGATCATTGACGAACCCTTGATGTACTCCGCCTCGTCCTCTTCCTCCTCTGCTGTTTGCTGCGGCTCATCCGTTGCGTCCGAGTCCTCCTCCGCCTCCTCACCATCGTCATCTTCGTCTTCATCGTCGTCACTCTCATTATTATTGTTATCGGCGCTGAATTCGCCCGAGTTATCGGAAGAGTTATCCGCGCTATCCTTATTATCCTCGTCACTGTTTACACTTCCTCTCGCCGTTTCGAGCTCTTTTTCTTTCGACTTGAGAGTCGAAGAGTTTGTGTTGCTGCCCATTTCAGACCTTTTTTCGTTTGATTTGTTTGACGTTCTTCGGTTCCTTTTTTTTCTTCTTTCAGTCTGCCTTGGCGCATTATTACCGTAATCGCAATAATGCTCTACATAGTTGGACTCGGACTTGGCGACGAAATGGACATTACGGTGAAGGGACTCGCGGCCGTTCAGTCATGCGCGCGCGTCTATCTCGAAGCGTACACTTCTGTACTGACCGTACCGAAAGAACGCCTAGAGAAACTTTATGGCCGCCAAGTCCTAATCGCCGATCGCGAAATGGTCGAATCGGACCTGAATGCTATTCTTGATCAGGCCGATATCGTTAACGTTGCTTTTCTAGTTGTAGGGGATCCATACGGGTAAAAAACCAAAAACGAATAACAACAGCAAATCATAGTTAAACGCGAGTTCAACTAGCGCAATAAATATATATAAATGCGAGAGCACAGCAAAAATTATACCAAAGATCGTTACAAAATAATAATAATAAATAAAAATAGTGCCACTACTCACACTGACCTCGTCCTGCGGGCAAAAGAACTAAACATCCCTGTGACATCAATTCACAATGCAAGCATCATGAATGCCGTCGGATGCTGCGGTCTTCAGCTCTACAACTATGGCCAAACTATCTCTATCGTTTTTTTCCTCGATAACTGGCGCCCTGATTCTTTTTATGACAAAATTCGCGCAAATAGGGCGATTAAATTACATACTCTGTGTTTACTGGATATTAAAGTTAAGGAACAGTCTATTGAAAATATGGCGCGGTATATTATTTTTTTCTTCTTTTTCTTTTGATTTCGAGATATCCGAGCGGCGTAAGAGTTGTTTTTTTCTCGGATGCTGTTAGAGCATTTTCCAGCAATTCTTTTTTTTGAAATTTTTCGGATTAAACATCGCAAAAAATAATCGAGCGATTTTATTCACCACTCAAGAAACAAAAAACTAAGATAAGCGAAGATAGAGAATAGCAAGCCTAAAAAAAAAACAACAACGCGTAAAGCGAAAATGAGGCAGGTCAACAACACACTCCCATAAAATTGACGTTAAAAATAATAAACAAAAATAAGTGGCCGGAAGATATACGAACCGCCGAGATTTATGACAGTAAATCAAGCAATCGAACAATTACTCGAAATAGAAGAGAAACGCGACGAAAATGGTATTTTTCTTTTCATCTTCCATTACACTCACAACTTTTAACAAAAAATACTTATTTTAAATTACAGTATACTCCAAACATACAATCGGCGTGGGGCTTTCGCGTGTGGGTGCATCGGATCAAAAGATTGTCGCAGGGACCCTTGAAGAGCTTCTGGATGTTGATTTCGGAGAACCGTTGCATAGTCTTGTCCTTGCGGGCGAAATGCATTTCTTGGAAGCGGATATATTGCGGACGTATGCTGTTAATGTGGATACTTTCAACAAGTACGCAATTGTTTCGGAGCATTGACAAAAAATAAATGAAAAAATTAAAGTTACTTTTCAATTTTTATTTTTTTCGTTTTGTCATTATATTGTTGTAGTATTCAAAATCTCCCTATTTTTGCCAATCAATATTTTAACATGCCTCGAATCATGTTTCGCAAAAAACCCATTCTCTTCAAGATCTGGCAATCCGATGATATATTGAGGAATAAAGCGCGAAATAAAATCACAAAACTAAAAAAAAAAAAAGCATTCCTTTAAACAACTTCAAAAATATCCAAAAACCGATTTTTCAACCTGCTTCACACTAAGTCCGACACTAAAATCTCCGGCTTTCGTTCTCATCGACTCCTCCTGCTCAATTCGCCAATCATAAACAACTGTAATATCCTCGACGAAAATATGCACAAATACGTCAATAAACTTATAAACGACATTCTGGAAATCTGCAAGATTCGCTTGTACTTGCATCAAATTATCGAGTGTCACGAGATTCGGATCGAAAACATGATCAGACGTGTTTTCGAAGATCGATGAAGCGTTGTTGATTATTCGTTCGACACGGGAACTGTCGAGGACGGCTTGAAAGCCTAGACACCATCCTTCAAACAGGATAACGTCGACAGGGAGAGTTGCTGTGTTCCATTCTGCCTGTGGATATTTTTATAATTTATTTATTTTTTTGCTGTGTCACGTTATATATATCTAAAATGATACTTTCTCTTACAATATTGCAACGGTCCCCACGACCGCCTCTCAAACTTTTATCAAACCTCGGAATTTTTAGCGTTTTAAACGTTTCTTCATTTCCATCACCCTCATGAGAAGCAGTAACTATCCGTTGCTTGCTTGCGACACGTTCAAAAAAATTAAGTAACAGCGGTATATCATGTGTTCCTGGATTTCCTCGGTATTCGAGCAACGGGTTGTTTGGATTCTCGTGTCTGATTTTCTGTTGGTCGGTGAATGAATAGTAAAAATCGTCAAGGGAGAAGCATATTGCTTTTAAGTTGTAGGTTGTTTCTAGTAAGCGAATGAGCTGGATATTCAGTACGGGGAAAATAACGGTTAAAATAATGTTTGTTTTTTTTCTTTCAATAATCTGGTTCAATACATTGGCTGTGAGCGTTGTTTTTCCTGAACCTTGCGGTCTAATTATATATTATACAAAAAAGCTAAGTCAGTATTTTTTGATATTTTGCAGTTGTTGTACTACCCGCTGATTCCAACGACTAACGGAGCCGACGGTGATTTCCTCTTTGCTCGTTCGTAATTAAGATTCTCTCTACTCTTGATTCCAAGCTCAGCTCCGCGTAAGCGAATGAAATTGTCAATGATGTGATCAAGAACAATTTGATTCATTTATTTTTGTGATAAAAAAATTATGCTCCGCCTATTTTTGCACTTGCTGACAGCGTTTACAATATTCAATCTTTAATCACAATTTTAATAAGGTTCTTTATTGGTAAAAAGCAACAAGTCAATCGAAACTAGACAAAATAAAGGAAAAAGAAAATAATAATGCCGAAGGAAGCAAAACTGTAAGAATATATATTTAGTATCCGTAGTGTTCTATATAACCTAGTTATAAATGTCAATTGTTATCGGCAGGGGAGTTAAGTGCTGCAATAATATTCGCCAATGGAGTTTGTGCTGTGTTGGGAAAAGTTGCAGCTCCGCCAATTGTCGGGATGAAATTTCCACAAACAGCTTTGTCAAAATCACATCCTATTTTATCGGATAATACATTCCGAAAAGTGTCTAATGGACAAATAATGGCAGGGCACCCTGGAACCACGATGGGAATTTCATCCGATGACACCCGCACAAATTTTCCCTCTGTCCCATTATCGATGTCACTGTCACCACAGTCCAGCAGCTCAATCATGACATTTGCCGCAAAAGGCGAAAAGCGCGCAGATCTAAATGTTCGGTTTACAATCTGCTCTGGCGTCATACCAGGAGACAATGGAATCACATTTTGAAACAGGCCAAGTGTAGTAATAATTGGCACAATCGTTTCCGCATGCGCAAACTTGAACACTGCCGTCGGCGATGTCGAGGCGTTCGCCAGCATCATGTCAATATTCTTGTTCCACGTTGTCAACAACGAACAAGCAAGCATCCCATCAATTGCAACGGCATATCCTTTAATGAAATTGAAAGACAAATCATTTGAAAAATCTGCTGTGGACAATTCTGCCGCCGTAAACAATCCACAGAATCGCGATTGCAGACCTTGCAATGTGTTATCGAACGAGCAGAGATCAAACATTGTCTTGACTTGTGCAAGTGTAAGACTTTGTACTCCAACCAGTCTCGCTATACGTTTGGCGATTGCAAGGTAGTTAACCGCGTTAAACACATCATCGGGTTGAGTAAGATTCTTCTGCGCAGCTGCCTCATTCAAGTAAGTTGTGCAAGAATCAAAAGCTCTTAAATCTGCATCCAACGTTCTTGGCACAACAGCATTGAACAGCGAAATTACAGCCGCCTCAGCCGCGCCACAGTTATCCCCAAACAGCCCCGAAATAAATGCCTGACCACTTGCAATTGCACGCGAGACGTTCGTTGCTTGCCAAGATATTCTCCGTGAATCTGCAACAAGCCTTGGAAACCGAGCAGCGACGCGTTTTGCAAGATTCACGTGGTCATGCTGACCCTGGCCTGACAGAATTCCGGCGTTTGCAAACGTAGAGGGCAGCGAAAAATTGGATAAAAAAGCGTATTGCGCAGATGTGATGTTTTTAGCAGCCATCTGTGTCTGAAAAGTCGTCATTGTTGCCAAATTTCCTTCAGTATTTTTTTAGTAACTTGAAAAGAATCAGAAATTGTAACCTGATGTTGGATTTCGGGTTCCATGTCGCGCAACCATCTGCACTTGAATAACCGTGCAGTTGCTACTTGCATTGACAAAATTCGGAATAGGGTATCGCGACTTTGTTCCAATCTCAATTAACGAAGCGACCGAATCCGTAGTAGGCAAATGCGTATCCACACTCGGAGGATCCAAAGGAAAAGTCTGATTCTGGATTACGACAACGGGATTTGTTACTGTGCTCTGCGCAGCAATAGCTGTGGTAACTAAGGCGATTTGAATAAAATTGATAAACGTAAGGAGCATTTGGCTTTCGCAGGTTTTTTTTTTTTTTTTTTGACAATGCAAAGGCAAGCCGCCAAAAAACGATTTGTTCGACACCGAAATGGAAATAGACTTTCAAAATAGCCTATATTTATAAAAAAATTCGTATTTCCGGCAAATTTGACAGATGAACTTGTTGGAATGTCAATAAATTCATTCTTTCCTCTCCTTGAAATCTCTTTTATCGTCTGTCTTCGGCTAATCTCCTCAACCTTGTTAGCGCTTCTCAACAGAACTGAATCAAAGTTACCCATAATTCTTTATGTTTTCCGAAACACAAAAAAAACTATTCCCACTGATATTCACAGTGGACTCATATGCTATTAGAATAAAATCAATCGCATATGACTACTCTGTGTTAAAACTAATTTTTGGTTGAAAGGCAAGCAAATTACTTGGGTTTTGAAAACAAAACAAACACAACACACGTGACTTAAAACAACACTTTCTTTTTCGATTGTGCACGATAACAATCAAATAGACAGTAAAAACGCTACTTAATTCATATAAACCAGCTAGTAGCTAGAAAATAGCCCACAGAGAGAAATAAAAGATTTTTAAATGGGGCCGGCAATATTTTTTGAGTGGTAGGGGTGGAAATCATACCAAAAGTGATCGTCAATAGTCGGCAGCGGCTTAAACCAAAGGTTTAGAATCCCGTTGGCTCTGAAATTATTTTCCTTTAACTTAAAGCTTTGAAACGTCGGCTTAGAAGATGAAACGTCGGCTTAGAAGCTGAAAACGTAACTGAAACATGGGTGACAGTTGAGTATTTCTTCAATTATGGTGCAATTATTCAGGCCACCGTAAAAGACTGTGGCAAATTTTAAATGAACTCATCCACCTTTTTTTCTCTTCAATAAATGTACGGGAAAAAAAAATTCTGGTAAAAATAAAAGTTAAAAAAAGAATCAAAAGGGTTGAAATGGCCTTATTTCCCGCTTGCAAAAAAGATTAATTGAAATACATTAACTCTGCATGCAGAGAAATGCTTTACAAAAAGTAATCTGGAGTTCTGCGAGTAACGTGAGGCTCGCCACGTCTTGGAGCTGGGTCAAATTGCAGGCTGATAATAATAAGGACAAATGAAAACAACTAAGATATCAATGCGAAACAAAAATAAAAAACATTTGTGCAAAACTCTTACAACGTGTACTTTAAATGCTCGTCAATTTCCATAATAGCGGCTTGATTTCCGCAGCGGTAACAGTAGTTTGGAGCACTAAAAATGGTAACAACATTTTTTTCTTGAGCCCAGTTGTAACCTTCCATGATAAGCTGATGTGCACGAGAAATGAGTGTGAGCCCGTTGTTTCGGTTAAATGCTTCTGAAATATCTTGGCCAAATGTGTAACCAGCACCACGAGGCGAAATTCCCCATCCGCAGCGCTCATCAGGGTCGGACCACAAAAGATCTGTTTTTCGTTTTTTTTTTGTGTTTATGAGTCAATGTTACAGTTTTTTTTTTCACTTACCACACATTGGCCCTTCGTGTGGGACCTCTTGAATGCGGTCCAGTGAGCGAACATGGTCCAATGTGTCAATAGACGGAGACAAACCTCCGTGAAGACAAAAAATCTGTGGATAACATTTAAGGGTAAGTGCTGAAACTAAAAAAATATATATTAAAAAAATTGGAAAAATTAAAACTGAACTTGATCATCGATGAGCGCCGTCAACGGCAGGTAGTCGAACAAATCTGTAAAGTACTTCCAAACATTTGCATTGCCGTACTTTCTCAAGCATTCATCGTAAAAACCATAAACCTGGGTAATCTGACGCGACTCATGGTTTCCACGCAAAATAGTGATGCGATGCGGGTAACGCACTTTGAGAGAGACAAGGAGCGAAACTGTTTCCACACTGTAGTAACCACGGTCGACATAGTCACCCATAAACAGGTAATTTGTGTCTGGCGCGTTGCCGCCAATTTTAAAAAGTTCCATGAGATCGTGAAATTGGCCGTGAATATCGCCACAAACTGTTACTGGGCATTTTACGGGCTGCACGTTTGATTCTTCCATGAGAATTTCGCGAGCCTATTGTTTGAAAAATATGAAGATAGTTCAGGAACACAAAACATATTGGCGTTATCAAAGACAAAACGAGTGGGTAGAAATGGTTGTGATTCTAGTGCAATGTTTTCTCTGTGCGCATATATCATCAATCAATAAGTTTGCTGATTAGATTGATATTGATTCAATCAAAAGAAACCACAGAACCGAGTTTTTGCATACGGACACGCCAAACCAATTATATTCTAGTTCCGGATTATGGCCGCAAAGTCAGGACGAATGAACGGAAACAGTATATTCAAACAAGGAGAGGATTCCAATATTAAATAACACCTTTTCGCACAGTTTCTTAACGTCAGCCTCATTGAGTTGCTTGCACTCCATCAGCGTGGCAACATATCCGTCGATATCGGCAACACTTTCGGGGGTTTTAACGATCGCAGCCATTTTTGGTTTGTTGGCCAGAGTTTGGTTTTCAAAATCCAAAAAGAAAGAGACACCCTGTGCAAAAAGGGCAGAATGGATCCAGCTCAAATTCCTGATATTCTCGGTAATAATGCCCAACACAATTTAACCGATACCGCCAATCTACATTGGTGCTGTTTTAATCTTCACTCTCGCAATACACTGTAGATCCACCGCTGCTGCGATCGCCGTTGTATTCAGCTGATGCAATGGTGTTGCTTGCTCCTCATCTGATAGATGCCATCTCGGTTGGACTACCTGACGTAATTCGCTCAATGCTTATTGATTCGTTTATATTCTTCCACTCACCAACGAATACTTTCAGGATGCATGGGACTGGACTTCCACAGTCGTCACCTGGATCTCAAACCCAACGCAAACTGCTGGCGATGTGAGTGCGATCAGTTACATATAGTGCATGAGGTTGATTGCACTGTTTAGACTTCCGAACCATTCTTCCATCTGGTGTATGATCCATCAGGGAAAAATAGAGGCTACACAGTGCAGGAGATTTTGGTGACGGAACAGTCATATTTTCAAGAGTTGGGCATCATCAAGAACGTATGGTTCACATGATCCTTGCAACACAGAAAATTAAAAACGAACACAGATTATCAAAAAGAAGCTTATTGACGCCAAAATTATTACGCAATTCTCAATCAACGCTATTTTCGGTGGTATAGACGAACTCTACGATCTACACAATAAAATTCTCGATGAACTCATGGAAGCTTGCTCTTTGGAAAGCTGGATCCCCGAAAAATCCGTCATTGGCGATATATTTCTCAAGCATGTACAAGAATTCGAACGAGCTTACGTTGTTTACATTGACGGAAAGAAAAATTCGGACGACACGATTGAAAAAGAAGCGGCGTCGACAGAAAACAACGGCCAATTTAAAACATTTTTATCTCAGTGCTTGCGAAGCCGTGAAACGAAATTCACAGATTTGAAAGAATTATTATTGAGACCTATGCAAAGAACAACTCGGTACCCACTATTATTGCGAGGTTTTGGAACTGTTTTTTTTTCTTTCTTATTTTTGATACTCAAATAATATTTGGGGAAATAGAACTATACAAACGAACGCCTGATGACCATCCCGATAAAGAATTTATTAAAGAAGCTGTCGATACGATGAGTGAAATTGCCAACAAAGTTGATAAAAAGCTTCAATCAATCCAACATATTGCACAACTCTTCCAAGCACAACGTGAAACACGCGACTGCCCCGCAACACTCATCAACGACAAAAGAAGATGTCTCATGGAAATGGAAGCCGTAGATCCAAAAAACTCCAACATCAAGTACAAATTGTTTTTATGCAGCGATCTTCTTATGGTCACACTTGTTGAACTCAAAGCAGTTGGTGGCTTATTTGCGAACCGCACACCGACTGTCGCCGCTGGCGGACCCGGTGGTCCAGGCAGTGGCGGACGACGCAAGTTCAAGTTTGTGCGGTGGATTGATTTGGCAGATATTTCTGACACAATTGACGATCCTACAGCTGAACTTTTGAGAATAAGGATGGAGCAGCCTGGGAATGATAGTTTGTCGACGCCGGTTATGACCAATGGACAGCCGTTTTCGTTGGCCGTTGAGTTTAAAATGGATACCCAAGCGCATGGGGCTGCTCAACGGCGTGGTGATTTTATTCGGACATTGCGGAATGAAATCAAGATGCATAAGAAGAAAAAGGCTGGCGAAATTGTTGAAAATAATGATTTTGAATAAAGAAATAAAATTTTCAAACCTTGTTTCAGTGTTTTTATTGTTTCGAATCTGTAATTCCTCTACCTGTTTCTATTTCTTATTAGCATCGAGAATGAACCGCTTTTAAGCTCTTAAAATAAATTGCGTTTATATAGAGATACCAATAACTTTGTTTTCCGACCCCAGTGTGTAAGAATTATTCCGGTTGACTGTTTTTTTTCACGTTTCTGCCACAGAATTCGTCCAATACTAATACTTCCCCTGCCTTATACAAGAATAGTGTGTCATACATCAACGACAATAGATGTTTTTCGTTGTTTTGTTCTTTTTTTGTTCAGTTTCAATCAATATGTCTATATATCTATATAGATTTATAT
>JADGJH010001316.1:0-10704 GCA_027596945.1 Physocladia obscura
ATATATATATATATATAAATGTTAATGCACAGACGCGGCGATTAGGCAAGCTGTTCTCGAGTCACTTGATGAGCGTTTCGATGAAAAATTGGCCCAAACTGAAAATATTAATGCGCTCTTCTTGGCTATGAATGACGAAGCTTTTGCAGTACGAGAAATAGTTATCAAAATCATTGGAAGACTTTTACCGAAAAACCCTGCGTATGTAATGCCGCAGTTCCGAATAATTTTAATTTGTCTTTTGACTGAATTGCAGTATTCTGGAACTGGGTAAATATTTTCTTTTTATTTTTGTGCCAAACAGTTCTTAACATTTCTGCAGTCACCAAAAAGAAGAAGCAGCCAAAATGTTAAGCAATATTATTATTGTCTCGCAGAGTCTGTTAAAGCCTTATATAAAGCCAATAATGAAAGTATTGCTATCTAAAGCAAATGATGCAAATCCTAGTGTTTCTGCGAAATCGATTGCTGCGATTGGTGAATTGTCACAAGTAGGGTGCGAACGTATGTTGCCATACTTGGGAGAAGTTATGCCGCTCCTTTTGGCATTTTTACAAGACCAAAGCAGTATATTAAAGCGTGAATACGCAATGAAAACTTTGGGCCAGTTTTGTGGCAACACTGGTGTCGTAATAACACCGTACTTCGATTATCCGAAACTGTTGGATGTCGTACTAGGCGTATTAAAAACTGAACAAACCCCAAGTATTCGGTTGGAAACAATTAAGGTTCTTGGAATTTTAGGTGCTGTTGATCCATATGCACAACAGGTTGTTGCAGGAGATAAACATATTAGTGATTCTGAAGAAGTTATTTCGACAATAAGCACATTGGACGATGGCTATTACCCTTCGGTTGTGTTACATTCTTTAAGTAAGATTATGAATGAATCTTCGCTTAGTACGTATCATATGGCTGCTGTTCAAGCGCTGGTCCATATTTTTGAATCTCTACGCCACGAATTCGTGCCATTTTTATCTCAGGTTTGCAAAGAAATAAGTATTAAAGAGGTTTAACCCGGAATTTAGATTATGCCATCATTTATGCAAATGATGAGAACTTGTGCGCCAAGTATGCTGGAATTCAACTTTACCAAACTGCGAGACATGGTTCATATCATGAAAGTATACACTCGCGGCTATTTACCAGATATAATGGACACAATCAACATTTTTTGGACTTCTGAATCGAACTTGCAGCTTCCAATTTTAGCTTTAATTGAGGAATTATGTTTCGCACTGGAGAGCGAATTCAATGATATTTTTCCTTTATTTCTTCCAAAAATTATGCTGATATTTGATGCCGATGTTAGCACTAATATGTCTTGGACTCAAAAAGCGTTACATAGTTTTACCGTCTTTGGATCTTTATTGGATGCATACTTGAATCTGATTGTTCCTGCTATTCTTGGAATATTTGAACGCGAAAACGTATCATTAGTTCTTCGAAAATATTCAGTACAGGTTATGGGTCAAATTGCTAAAACTACAAATATTTCGCCACATTCGTCGAAAGTAATTCATTCGATTTTGCGCATTTTAAATGGATCTGAGATGCATTATTTTCAAGAAGTATGCTTTGACACTATAATTGTGTTAGCGAAACGGTTAAAATTAGACTTTTTCGTATTTATTGCGCCGATTCATCAAATTATGATGAAGAAACGTATTAAAAATGAAAAATTTGAATTAATTGCCGCCTATATTTTAAAAAACGAAATAATACCGCCGAATCTGTTGAAATATGACGAAGAGATCACTCAACTGGACAGGAGTGATGAAAAAGTTGAATCAAAGGTTCGAATCAATGAGATCCATTTGCAAAGGTCCTGGGACGCATCTGACAAATCAACTCCGGAAGACTGGGTTGAATGGATACGACGTTTGAATGTGGAACTGCTGAAAGAATCTCCGTCACAGTCGCTGCGATCATGCGCGAATTTAGCGGCTTTATATAACTCATTTGCGCGAGAACTATTCAATTCAGCGTTTTTTTCATGCTGGGTTGAGCTTTTCGATACATCTAAGGAAGATTTGATCAAAGCTTTACAAGCGGCAATTACTGCACCAAATATTCCGCTGGATATTTTGCAAACTTTGTTGAATCTCGTGGAATTTATGGATCACGAAAATAAGCCTTTGCCACTGGACATTCGAATGTTGAGTCAAAATGCAGCACGATGCCACGCTTGGGCAAAAGCTTTGCATTATAAAGAAAATGAATATCTAAAAAATCCAAAAATTGAGTCTGCTGGAAGCTTGATCAACATCAATAACAAACTAGATCAAATTGATGCAGCAGTTGGAATTTTGGTCGCAACAGAACGTTCAAATCGTAATTATATGAATTTCAAATTATTTTATTTTATTTTTGCCTGATCAACGCTTCTTAGCATCGAACTCAGTTTCTTCGTGGTATGAAAAATTAAATCGATGGGATGACGCGCTTGAGGGGTACAGACGCAAACAAGATGAAAATCCAAGATCGATTGATGCATTATTTGGCCAAATGAGATGTCTTCAAAATCTTGGAGAATGGGATCGGCTTTCGAGTTTATCTCAAGAACGATTTGATACAACAGAAGATGAATCTTTACGTAAAAATATGGCTCCAATTGCTGCGGCAGCTGCGTGGAGTGTCGAAAATTGGTCTTTCATGCAAAAATGCGTCGATTTGATAAAGGTAGAAAGCCCCGATGGGTCTTTCTTTCGGGCCGTGCTGAAGTTACATGAAAACGAATTCCCCGAGGCATTATATTTGATTCAAAAAGCCCGGCAACTGCTTGATACAGAATTGACCGCTCTTATTGCTGAAAGTTACAACCGTGCTTATCCGTGAGAAAAAATAATACCAATTTTTTGCTTACTTTATTTATACCATCTTTAGAATTGTTGTACGCGTTCAAATGCTTGCAGAACTCGAGGAAGTAATTTTGTACAAAAAATCAAAGTCTTCTGTTGAACGGCAGGCTTTAATTCGAAAAACTTGGATGACGAGGTTTCGTTTCGTTTTTGTGTCAGTAACCTATAACTTTGCACAAGCAGACTCGAAGGATGTGAACACACTGTTGATATATGGCAAAAAATTCTACGAGTTCATGCTTTGGTCGTTTCACCGTTAGATGGACCGGAATTGTATATCAAATTTGCAAATCTGTGTCGCAAAAGTGGAAAAGTGGCATTATCACTGAAGATATTATCAAAACTTCTTCATTCATCAAGCACAAATGATATTGCATCTTTGGTTTGTGCAATTTAATTATTTCTTCAATAATTTTTTAAACAACAGGATGTTTCTGCAAATCCTCCTCAAGTGACATACGCTTGTTTAAAACATGCATGGTCATGTGGCATCGCGAGACAAACGACGTTGAAACAAATGAGACAATTTACAACTTATTTAGCTGGAAAATTGCGAATTTCATCTCTCGATATGATTGAATATGATCAACTTGTCGTAAATGAAGAAAGCAAGGCCCTTTTAAAACTGTTGGCGCGGGGATACTTGAAATTGGGTGAATGGCAATGGGCGTTGGAGGGAGGAATGAATGCAAATATCCTTTCTGATGTTTTGCAATCTTATTTGGCTGCCACAAAATGTGACAAAACGTGGTATAAGGCGTGGTATCAATGGGCACTCTCGAATTTCAAAGCACTTAATGCTCAAGAACAAAATGGAATCGATGAATCTTCCACACTCCTTGTTATTTCTGCCATTCAAGGTTAATTTCCATTATTATTATTCTTATTATTATTATTATTATTGCGCTTGTTGTTATTGTTGTTTTTATTTTGACATTTTATATTCAATAGGATTTTTTCAATCTGTGGCATTATCCAAAGAAAATTCATTGCAAGACACTTTACGGTTACTTACTCTATGGTTTAAATATGGCCATTTTGAAAATGTGAACACCTGCGTTGCCGAAGGGATCCGAACAATTGTTATTGATAATTGGTTGCAAGTTATTCCGCAAGTGAGCTTTTTGGATTTCATTATTTCAAAAGTTTATTTCGATTTAAAAAGTTACTTTCAGCTTATCGCACGCATTCAAATTCAAAATGCCAACATTCACGAAGTTCTTCATGAACTTCTTGCAGATGTTGGACGGGCCCATCCTCAAGCCTTAGTTTGGTCCGTGATTGTTGCCTCACAGTCCCAAAATGTACTACGAAAAGGAGCCGCGACATCAATCATTGACAAAATGAGATCGCATGATAATATTCTTGTTGAAGAGGTTTTTATTTCAACTTTGTTATTTTTTTCTGAAAATAAAAAAGGTCTTGATGGTGAGTCAAGAACTGTTGAGAGTCGCGGTATCGTGGCCTGAAATGTGGCATGATTATCTTGAGGATGCTTCGAAATTTTACTACAAAAACCACGATATTCGTGGTATGTTGGAAGTATTAGAGCCTATCCATAATTTGCTTGAAAAGGTAAATCTCAAGAAAAGGATTGTAATTCAATTGCAAACTTTTATTATATTTTTATTTGTAGGGGCCCGAAACGCAACAAGAAAAATTATTTGTATATGCGTTTGGAGACGAACTTCGTGAAGCATGGGCCTATTGCAACCGATACAGACTAACTGACTCAGAAGATGAATTGAAGTTTGCATGGGACATTTACCTTGTTGTATTCAGTAAAATCGCTACACAGTTGTCGCGTATGAAATCACTTGAATTGGAAATTGTTTCTCCAAGACTTTTTTCAGTAAGAAGTTTAGAGCTTGCAATTCCTGGAACCTATAAATCGACCAAGGATATTGTCAAAATCGAGTCAATGAAATCAAACTTGAATATTCTGAATACAAAGCAGCGTCCTAGGATAATGGCTTTGTATGGATCCGACGGTAAAGAGCATCAGTTTTTGTTGAAAGGTTTGCATTTTTATATATTTTTCTCAATTTTATTAATTTTTAAATAATTACAGGCCATGAAGACTTGCGGCAAGATGAACGAGTTATGCAGCTTTTCAGTCTAGTTAACAGTTTGCTATTGAATGATGCCGAAACTTTCAAGCGGCATTTGGATATTAAACGGTTTTCGGTTATTCCGCTCTCTCCCAACGCCGGACTCATTGGCTGGGTTCCAAACACCGACACATTTAATAACCTTATTACAGAGTACAGAGAAAGCCGCAAGATTCTTTTAAATATCGAACATAAACTCATGTTACAGGTAATAACGGTCAAAAATCTTTTAAAAACACAAACATAAACAAAAATATAAACGCGTTCTCAGCTATCTGGAAATTATGACACCTTGTGTCTATTGCAAAAAGTGGAAATTTTCAATGAAGTTCTCTCAACAACGTCAGGCCAAGACTTGTTCAAAATTCTATGGCTGAAAAGTAAAAATTCCGAGGTGAAATCATTATACTATTTTGAACCTGTATATATTTAAAAAAAATTTTAAAAAAACGATTTAGGTATGGTTGGAACGCCGAACAAACTATGCTCGCTCCCTTGCCGTTATGTCGATGGTGGGCTACATTATGGGACTTGGAGATCGACACCCGGCAAATCTCATGCTTGAAAGATTCACTGGGAAAGTGGTTCATATTGATTTCGGTGATTGCTTCGAAACTGCAATGCGTCGAGAAAACTATCCTGAAAAGGTTCCGTTCCGGTTAACTCGACTATTTGTAAATGCAATGGGAGTTGAGTTGCTTTCCAGTTCCTTTTTTATTTTTATTATCAAAAATACAAAATAAATTAATAAATAAATTTAAAAAAACAAAAAAAAAGGTGAGCGGAGTTGAAGGAAACTTCCGACTTGCCTGCGAACATGTGATGCGAGTTCTGCGTGAAAACAAAGTCAGTCTAATGGCAGTTCTTGAAGCTTTTGTATATGACCCTGTGATTAATTGGAGACTTGTCAGTGAACCAACTTTTGAAGATGGTATACTGTTCTCAAATATTAATTTTACTAAGCAGCCAAATTTTTGTTATGTTCTTGTAGATATACGGTCGCCAGTATTAAATTCGACGGAATTGTTTTTGATGGAGGGAATTAATGGTGGCAGAAGACTTCAAGAAGAATCTGTCAGCGAAGGTTTTTATTTTCTTATTTTTATTTGTAACTAAAACGCTTTTTTTTCTGTGTATAGTGGATTCTGAACTGTTGAACTCCAAGTCAATGATAGCAATCAACAGGATATCAGACAAACTGAGAGGTTAGTGTTTGATTTTCCTTTCTCTGTCTCTCTCTCTCTTTCTCTAGACACTTTTTTTTTCTTTCCTCACAGGCAAAGATTTTAAGACTGCTGAGCCTCTTGACATTCCTTCACAAGTGCAAAGACTTATTGAAGAGGCATCATTATCAGAAAATTTGTGCCAGGCATGGGTTGGATGGTGCTCTTTTTGGTGAATCAGGAGGGAGTTTGGATGTTAGATGGAAAACTGAGAGTGAAAATGATAATTAAACATATGATATCCTGTTTTTTTTTTTGTCTTTTTTCTGCAATTAGGCTGTACTTGATAACAAATATTGACATGAAATCAGTCACAACTATTAGTTGATGGATTCAGGTGTTTGATCTAAACAGCAGCTTGGATCACCCACTACTGATTTTCATTTTCATTCAATCTCACTGCAGCTTCTAATAAAAATGTTTATCAAAATTATGCTTTACTGTTAGATTTAGAAGAATAAATATGCAATAGATAAGCTGAATGCACAAATTAGAAGAGCTGAATTGGACAGGGAACACAATCATATATTGTTCCCTTTGTGGTGTTTCACATGGAAGAGAAACACAATCTATATGTAACCACTCTAAAATCCTTGTTGCTTTGTGATCCTATTTACTATAAATTGGATTACAATGGATTTTTCCTAAACTGCAACTGATACATGCTGACTGTTTAAATGTCAAATTATTTTCACAATCTAATTCTTTTTTATTTTCATTCTTGAAATCAACCCCCACAATTACTCCAATCTTAATTGAATCTTTAATCAAATTATTTGAGAGATGTGCCAGATCATGCATCATTGCATATCTGATCTCTTTGCCATTTTTGATTGATCCCAATTTCTCTATTGGTCCTGTAATTTTTCTCTCTTTTCAAGAAGAGAAGCAAGCAGTTTTGAATCTAAAGTTACATCTTCTTCAGCTGCCACAGACATGCTTAAAGCTGTCAATAGTTAGTTCAACACCATGCTTCATTAGTGTTTTTGTGAACTCAGCATGTTTTAATTCAGGACCTCCTGAATCAAAACTGCCCTTATTCCTTTGTTCATTGATCAACATTCTCAGGTCCTCTTTTAATTCTTCTATTTTGGGTTCAATAAAAGATTTCTTAATGAAAATTTTCTCAGATGTAATTGAAAACTTTTCATTACCACTATTTTCTTTTTCTGTAAATTTGGATAGTGACTCCAGCACTTCAAATTCTCCACTTTGCAACAAATTCTTTAATTTCATTGGGGCTCCATTATTGGGCCTTCCAACAATTTATATTCTCCACTTTCTAATCTTCTTGAGACTCTTCTCCACAATACATATGGTGGTTCTGAATACTATTTGCCTGTTTTGGATGTTGAAAATTCTCCTTCTTCTGAGTCTAAAAAAGCACCAACAGAAAACAAGTTTTCAGCTAATAGTTTAATGATTTTCACTTTCTTTAAGTGAAAATTCATACCATTAACTTTTTGAATAATTTCAGCCATTTTATTTACTTTAAATGGTGTTTCTCTAATTCCATAAACTTGTTTTCCTAATACTTGTTTACTTTTAATAAGATTTGTGTGTTTTGGTAATGGTTCTGTATAACCATGCACTGTTGCACCAGAATCTATAATGGCTTGGGGGGTTTTCTCGCCTCCAATTCTATCCATTTTTCTTATAGATATTATCATTCATAATAACATCTCCATCTTCATCTACTGTTTCACTTTGTTGAGAATTTATATTCTTAACTTTAGACTCATTCAAATGCTTCATTCTTTCAGCAATTGAGTGTTTTACTTTTTCTTTATTTTGTGCTGTGGGATTTGCGTCTTCCTCATCTGAGGAATCCAAATCATCCTTTGCATCAAAATTTACTATACCTTTACAGCCATTCAATTTTGACTGGTTTGGTTTCTTCAAATCCACTTTTGCTTTTTTTTTTTTTTGCAATTTGGAGCTTTTCTTCAAGCAATTCAATTTCATTTTTCAAAATTTTGTGTTTTTTCTCCATTTTTGGTGAATTATTCAACAGTTGCATTTGTGGCTTTTTAATTTCCATTGGAAAACCTTTTTCACAGAGCAGACACATGTTTTGGTGGATTTGGTGGGACTCATTCAACTTTTGGTATTTACAAATGGTGGCCCAGCAACACTTCTCCCATGGCTCCTTCTTTTCATGGTAAGTGCACCAGTAACTATCAAATTTACCTTTAGTTGATACAGCTCCATTAGAACTATTTTTTGTCAAAATTTTTGAAACAGTTCAATTTCTTTTTTTTTTAACAGATTCATTTCCGGTGATTTAAATTCTTCAATAGATTCAATTCTGGCAATGACCAATTTATAATTTGCAGCTATTGCAAGCCAGACAGATTCAATTAACAGAACTGTCCAATAATTTTTCTTTTCTCATAATTCTTTGCTAATATCTTCAAAATGGAATCTAAATTCTGTATCATTTACAGAATATTCATGAAGTTGTTTCTGGAGCTTTATAGACAGTTCCAAAGTAAAACCCGTGAATATTTCATGATTTTCAGATTTTTTTGCATGAACTAATTTCAATGCGTCCCAAACATGTAAGGCCTCCTTTATTGTTTGTGCAGGATCAGTATTCTTCAGCTCCAAAAACTTACTTTTTATCAAGCTCAGATCATTTTTAGCATTTTTGGAGTCAAACGTTGATGCAATTTGTTGAATTTTGTCCATAATTTCTTGAAACATTGACATTTTTCAAAGCATTTGATGCTAAGAATTATCTATCCATTTTTCAGATTTTAATAATATAACAGCTCAGGCATCCACTTTTAAAATTGGCTCCAGAATTTTTATTAAAACTTTCATTTGCCTTCTGTTCATCTTCAAATTTGTCCATTTGCACTTTTTGCTGGAGTTTTAAATTCTCTATTTCACCATCTATTTCAACAATGGCTAATTTAAGCAACAGATGTTTTTCAATGGCTCCAATTGAGTTGACTGGCCTTATAATTTTGTCTGTGTCATTTGCATCCATTTTTAATATATTTGGCTGTGCATGGTTTTTTGTGTATTTGACAACATCAGAATACAAAACCTTTTCTTTTGCACACTCCTCACGTGCCCTTAATTCCGTTCTTTGGAGCAGCAGGGCTTGTTGATATTCCAGTAAGTTTATCAAAAGCTTGATAGTAGACTTTAAGTTTGAGAGTTGATAGAGTTTTTTACTTGTTAAAATTCTCCACAAAAAAAGGAAATCCAGAGCCCTCTTTATAGCTTTATTTGTACTTGAGACACTTCTGAATTTGAATATAGTATTACAAATACATGTTGGTTTTTCACATGGAGGGAGCTTTAAAAGCTTGATAGTAGATCAGATTGTAAAGGTAGAATTTGTGTTTATTGTAAGATTATATTTTCACAGAAAAGAAAAACAAAGCCCTTTTAAACCACTGTATTTGAAATTCTATTTCAAATTCATTCCTTCTCAAATTCATTTTGAGATCTGATATCACTGATTCATTTTGTGATTGATATCACTTCCTTTTTCTGATTTTGGACGGCGTTGTTGGCATAGAAAATTTGGATCCTTAGAGACCTCCAGCAGGGACCAAAGGTTGCTGTGGCCATCACCATGGTGAAGAGCTTGGCCCATTGAATATCAAACAACTCAGGTTTTTTGATGGAATGCCAAGCAGAGTTCCAAGACTCGCTGATCAAATTGCCTTGAAAATAGACACTGTAGCCCAGAGAGCTGGAGGCGTTGGTCCAGAGGTTGAGGTCTGAGTTGTTGGTCCAGGGGGACCAGGAGATTAGGCTGACACTGTTCCATCATGGCAGGAAGTGAGCTCACCAGGCTAAGTCCTCTTGAACAGGTCCAGTAAGCGTGACTCAGTGGTGGAGCTGCTTTACCAAGTAAACTATTTCAATAAAACGTTGGAGGAAGGGACGTCCAGCAGGGAGAACTTTGCAAGTGTAACTGAGGAGGCCAATCAGCCTCAGAAGTTCTTGCTGAGTACACATTCGGCAGTTCATCATGGCGGTGACTAATGTGCAAGAACAGTGGAGTTTATCGGCTGCTGTCATTAAAGTGGAGTCCAATAAAATACCCAAGAATGGGAGCCAGGTGGTAGTCAACTCCCGTTTCTTGTTGTTAGTGCGAAAACCCAAATCTGTGGCAACCAATTCAAAAGTGGGAAGGGCCGAAGGGTGGGAATCAGCAGGTTCTACAAACAAGAAGTCATCGAGGTAATGAAACATCACCTGGATGCCAGCTGATTTGCAAGCCCAGTGTAGAAGCTTTGCAAAGATATTGTAGAGGAAGGGAGGCCAAAGGGGAGGAACACTTCATAGAAGTACAGGCTGTTCCACTCAAGTCCCAGTAACTCCCAGTCTTCCATGCAAATGAGGATATGTCTGAAAGCATCCAAAAGATTGGCTTTAGACAGTAGGCATCCAGGGCCGGCTTTGAATATTGATAAGTTTCCAGTTGTCAGAGGGTTTAATTTAGACTTCTAAGTTTATTCTTTAAAGCTTCTTTTAAAAACAAAG
>JADGJH010001317.1:0-10695 GCA_027596945.1 Physocladia obscura
TTAAAAAAAAAAAAAAAAACTTCATTACTTTTATAAATCTCGGAAGGTGGGTCTGAAAATAGCTCGCCCGTAAGTTGTTTGTCGTAACCAATTGCTGCTTGTAATTTTCGTTGGCAATTGCTGCACGATTTCTGGCATCCTCTTCTTGCTTTTGAACCTGATATTCACGTATTTTATTTTGACAAAAAAATAAAGTGAACGAAGAGAAAACTGAAGAAATTATAACACAGCAGTTATTTACTTTATCTGGATTCTTGGTGATAGTGGCTTGTTTCCAGATTTGCATCGTTGAAATACTTTTAGCTATGCCGCCCTGTCGGGTTGTAGGCATCATCATGGTTGTCATGCCTTCACTAACGGTTTCTCTAATCAGCAAAGCATGCTCCCAGTCTTCAGAACTCGATTCGTATTTTTTTTTGGCCTATTTTTATTGTTATTATTGTTCTCTGAAAAAATTTTCAAACTGTTTCCACCTTTTCCAGCGCGTTTTCCGACTCATGTACAGATTTCCAATGCTTGTATCCAGCTTCTTTTAATTGCTTGCGGCTGCGTTCTGTGTTTTTGTGAAGAGAGGAGATTTCATCTGCGACTGCGGAAATATTTGATGCAAACTTCAGCCTGATATTTCCAATCTGCTCATGAAGAGCGAGAGTGTGCTTCCAAGCTTCAGAATAAGATCTTT
The DNA here is from genome assembly GCA_027596945.1 of Physocladia obscura. NCBI lineage: Eukaryota > Fungi > Chytridiomycota > Chytridiomycetes > Chytridiales > Chytriomycetaceae > Physocladia > Physocladia obscura. The sequence goes on from JADGJH010001317.1 coordinate 683, forward strand.
TCATGATCGCATGGTTTAGTGAAGGAATTTTTAATGCCATACAAACCCTGCTTTTCCATCGTCTGATTTTGAGGCTAAAATGCTTTGCGACAGTTTTGTCATTGAGCGACCGTATTCTTCTTCAATTGTAGCTCGTCTTTTCAGAAAGCTAGCAACTTCCTATTTTTCGTTTTTAAGAATAAAATAAAAGAAAAAAGAAAGAAAAAACCTTGCAGCTGTACATATTTTGCTTTATACGATCGAGCATAAGAGAGAAGCCACTCTAGAAAAAAAAAGAAAAAAGATCAATAAATCTAAAAATAATGATTTGTTTGAAAAGAAAACCTCAAAATCGCATAGAATCTGAACAATTTTTTCATTATCCTCTAGATTGAAGCCAAGCTTTCCAACATCCAATCCACGGAATTCCTCTTCAAGATGAGCCGTACTGTCAATATACGCTGATGTAACCTCCCCACCAGTACTTTCATCAGTCGCATCATCGAACGGAATATCAGCGAATGCACTTGTACCATGCTTGATAACCATAGATGCATGACGACTGCGTGATGGATTTTGTTTTTGTGCATTTGACGCGGTTTGTTTTGTTTGGAGATCAAATGCCGATGCTGAGCGTGATATGGATGATCCAGAACCGCCACTTCCAATTTGATCATGCTTTTTACATCCTTTGGGATTTCCTATCACAGTTGACTTGCGCTTCGATAAAAGCGAATGGGCGAGCATCATTTCTTTTCTTTCTTTCTTTCTTATTATTTTTTGTTTGTTTTATGTGTTTTGTTAAAAATTGTCAAAAAAAGGAAAACATTTGCAACTGTCTTCGATTCAATTAACAGACCCCCCAAGACATTCGTCCATTGGGACAACATTAAGGCCGAGATTAATTTCTGTGTAATTCGCTGCCTCCAAAACTATCGTTGGATCCGCCAAGTCCTTTATCAATGCCCTTGAACTCCAGTACCCATCACCCAAGTTCGGAACAAGACCAAAAATGTTTGATAACGCAAAATCATTTTGCATCGCACTAACTGGAATCCAATCATCGCTTATAAATGACATAATTATTGGTGACAATCCATAAGCGGCAAACGCATTCTCCAGTGTATAATACTTGTTTACGTTATCACTTGAGCCAGACAAATCAACGTATGATGCATTAGTAAAGGCAACTAATTGCATAGTAATGTTTATGGAGTTTGCAACAAAAGCTGAATACCATTGCTGTTTTGCGTACTCAACGTAAGAGGTGAGAGCGTTCAAGGCGATTGGATGATCACAGTTAATGCAAGCCGGATAAACCAGAGAATCTTGATTTGGTATTGATAAACCAAAACGGTGGTGTTGTGCATAAGCGAGAGCAACCAGCTGGTTGTTGTTTTGCGCCCATGTAGGATCAATAAAAAATGTCGCGAGAATATTTTGCGCTGCCAGCAATGTCAAAACATTATAATTCAGCTGAGAAAATGCGAGAGAAATCTGATTCGGATTAACACAGCTTGTTTGAACTTGTGCAACAACTACATTTGTGGGAAATATATACGCTAGTGTCGTCGTGGTCGTTGTAGTTGTAGTTGTAGTAGTTGTAGTTGTTGTTGTGGTTGGGAAAATGGGTTTTATATATTGTGTCGCAATTTCAAGTACAGATGTGGTAGCTGTCAAATAATTTGTTTGTGTTGTTGTTGTAAAGTTTTGAAGGAGAGTTGTCTCGTTTTCATTCTGGCCAGTTGTTAAATAATCTATGGTTAATTCAATATTTGACTGAAAAGTTGGTAAGTCATCTATTTTTATGATACTAGTTGGCGCGGCAGCTGTAAAGTATTCACTTCTTGCTTGAGTAGTTGCGAAATAGTTATTTGTACTATTATATGTTGTAGTACTCGTCGCGACGGAAGAATTGATGGCTGATTCAAATCCAGAATTTAATCTGGTTATAATACTGGTAACGTTAAGCTCAGTTATTGTTGCTGTCGGGTGAGGAATAATTGCGCTGTTGGAACGGAAGGAAGAATTCATTTTTTTTTGTAAATATTTGTCAACCAAAGATTGCATTTTCCCAGCTCAAACCAAGGATTTAAAACATCGCTGCATCAAAATAATGATACGTGTAATTGAAAGAAGAAATTTCGTAACTTAGGAGCTTGGCACAATGTCTTCAAAAAAAATTTGCATGTTATTGTACAGCAGGCTAATTTCAACATCATATTGTGTATTTCTGGGTGAAAATTCAAGTTTAATTTAAATAAAACTTCCGGATTTTCTTCATCCAATTCTGCAGCCAATCTGCGGACCATATTGTTGAATGGAATTTGCAGCTGGTTTGATCATATTTTTTATTGACTTTTTATTTTGTTTTTTTAATAAATATTTGGTCAAATTTGACATGTTTGACGTTGAATCATCGAACACAGATGGATTCTTTGGACCGGTGACAGTTTACCGCCAACGTGAGACGGGGATGCGGGCAATATTTGGGCAACTGTCGGGGCCAGTGCTATCAGCGCAAATAGTTGTGGCGACAGGAGCTGGAGATGACAGCGGGTGAGTGAATAGCTGTTGGCGTAAGAGCTGACTATTTAATTATGGTTGGTTACACTGGCAGACTTGCGCACACGCTGGAGCATCTTGTATTTACCGGCTCGGCGCTCCCTCGCCACCACCGCGGCTGGCTGGACACGCTGGCCACGCGCGCCTTATCTACCGGCACTAATGCGTATACTGCCGAGGACCACACAGCCTTTTCTGTCGCCACTGCTGGCGGCCCACGTCTCTTTGCCGCTGTTCTCGCCGCCTTGGCGGCCCACGTTGCGAACCCCACGCTTTCCGACGCCAGTTTTGCCACTGAGGTTTTCCACGTCGACGCGTCTGGAAACGAGGTGTGTAACAATAAGCCGCCAATATTACGCGAATATTACGCGCCCTATGAGCCAAAATGTCTTGCTTACTTTACTGTTGTTCTCTTCCTGCAGCTCGGTGTTGTATTCTCAGAGATGGCTGCGCGCGAGTCCTCCGAAGCAGACCGTGTTGACCAAGCCTTGCGCACAGTTCTCTTTGCCAATTCAGCTTATGCAGTCGAATGCGGTGGGAAGACTGACTCCATTAGATTTCTCGATAACAACAAAATCAAACAATACCATAATGAATTCTACACCCCCGACAATATTTCAGTCTTGATTTGCGGCAATATCGACCACGCCATCGTCTTGGACCAACTTGATTCGCTTCAATTCTTGCAGCAAGCGCACACTGTTTCCTCTAAGTCTCTCGATTCTTTGTCGGCATCATCGTCCACACGTCAATCAATCTCTTTCTCTTCGCCCGCATTTCCTTTGAAAAAGCCTGTCGTCGAAACTGTTTTTTTCCCAGCGCATGATGATTCACATGGCTCAATGGTATTTGCATGGCACGGCCCAGATGCGGAGGATTTCAAAACTATTGTATCCTTGGACATTATTTTGCGATTGCTGCAGGACACTTCTGCTTCTCCGCTATATCAGGCATTTGTCGAAAATGATGACCCATGGTGTGCTGAAGTTGACTATGACATCAAATCTTTTCTGAAGACAGCGTTGGTTGTCTACTTTAGTGGTGTCAATTGCGGAAAAAACTCGGACCATATGGATATAGACTCTGAATTCCAAAATATTAGAGGTAATACCGATTTCGAAACTGACACAGATGTTGAAAGTATTGATTATGATGAAAGTGATGAAATGAACCGCAATGATAGTGATGATAGTGATAATTATGAAGATGATGATAATGATGACGATCAATCCAGGAGCGAAAATGAAGATCCGGAAGTTACTTATGTAGAGCCTGTGGTTTTTAAAGAAAAATTAATTAACTTGTTCAAGTCATTCACGATGCCAAGAGCAATTTCGGAGATCGATTTGAAAATAACAGTTGATAAATATATCCGCAAAATTAAAGAGGCATTCGAAGAAGATCCTCACGAAGTAGTGGCAAATTATATCATTCCTGACATTACACGATTTCACATTCAAACTTCACTAAGCCAAGAAAACTCAAAAAAAAAATTTGAGTCAAAAATGCCAATTGTGCGTGGTTCAGTATTAGATATTGCCGCAAATCTTTTGAACGAACCGATTAACTATTGGGCGGATTTAATCCAAAAATGGTTTCTGGATCAACACCCCGCACAATTTATCGTAAAACCAAGTCGTGCAATGGCAGCAGAACTCACCGCAAAGGAAGCTAAAGCGTTGCAAATTCGCAAAGAAATGCTTGGAGAATCCGGCCTTGAAAAACTGGGAATTGCTGCTGCCGAAGCGTTCGCAGCAAACAAAGTCAACCTTCCAGAAGAAATCTTAAACTCATTTCCACCGATTCCAAATATTGCAAATCTGCCAAAACTGTCATACGAAATGACGTTGCATGAAACTTTATCTACGAAAAACGGAGTCCGACGACCGTTTGCACAAGCACAAGTTGTCACAACCGAAACACTATTCACACACTGCCGCATCGCGTTCAATATTTCAAATCTACCGTCGCGACTACGGCCATACCTGGTCTTATTTCAAGAACTGCTATTTCAATGCCCGATTGCAGCAACCCGGCCCAAAGGAAAAGAAATCGACTACCGAGCAGGGATCCGGAAAACTTCGGAAACATTTGTATCATACGAAGCGTCTGTCGGATTCGGTAACGACGTGTGGAGTTGCGGATGGTTGGCGGAAGTATTCATGGTGACAATTTCAAGCGATACTGGGAAGTTTGCGGACGCTATTGAATGGATGATTCATGTGATTTTGTTTTCGAAATTCTCGCAGGAGCGAATCGTGTCAGCGATTCAAAAACTTTCGGCAGATTTGTATGATGTTAAGCGCGATGGTTCGTGCTTGTTATCGGCTGTTTCGACGCGACTCATGAGCTTCAGGAAGGAAGCAGTTGGGACTGCTTCTGCTGCTGCTGCTGAAAATGACCTGCAAATCAGTATTTTCAAGCAAGCTGCATTTTTAAAGTCATTGACAAAACAAATCAAAACGAGTAGTGGTCAAGGAAAACTTTCAGGTATCAAAGGTGTGATTGAAGCGCTTGACTCTCTCAAACTGTTCTTGATATCTGGATTCGTCAACTCACCTGGCTTCTTGCAACTTGCTCTTCCAATCAAAACATCATCAGCAGCGGCAGGGGTGTTAAAAAATGACAAGGAGATGCTTGCTTTGTTTTTGAACAAATGGGACAAGGAAGTTTCTTCGTTCCATGGCCTTAAAAAAACAAAACCGGTACTGGTTGAACGCTCGGAATTGTGCAGCGCGTTTCCGTTTCCTCGATCTTCATTTGATCTTTCAATGCTGGATACGGAAACGTTTGGGCACGGTGTTGTTGTTCCTGTTGAGGGTGTTACTGCTTCTTATTTATCTATTATTGTTCCTTGCGACGTTCTTAAAACAAGTGACTATTACGCAGGTATATATATAAAAAAACTTGCCATAAATTAATCTTTTTTATAAATATATTTCTTGTATCATAAAGTGACCCTTCTTGCTGAACTTTTTTCGAGAGCCGAAGGACCAATATACACGTCAATCAGAGGAAAAGGATTCGCCTACGACGCCTCTGTATCTTTGTCAGCTTGGTCGTCGCAGCTGGCTTTTGACATGTCAGAATCATCCGATCCACAACAAGGACTGGTTGAATTTTTTAATATTTTGTCCAAATTTGACACCGACTCTGGGTTTGCAGAAATCGCAAGTCCGTTCAATATTGAAACAGCTAGAGCCTCCGTTGTATATCGTGTAGTTATTGAAAAGAGTACCGGTGGCGCTTGTATTGGGTCAACCCTCAGACGGTGTTTAAGGGTGAATATTTATTGCAGTATCTTTTTTTTAATTTACGATTTTTTTGTTTATTGATAATAGGGATACATGACTGATCAACAAGAAATGGAACATCAGAATACTCTATTTGCAATTTCATCTTCAGACCTCAAACGCGTCTACAACCAATACTTTAAACAGTTTTTGGACCCATTGCAACGGATAGTTGTTCTCATTACTAAGCCACAAAAATCCGTTGATCTTGATTCCATCATTCAATTGTTTGCCGAAAATCCTCTCAAGATTGATTTGAGACTGGTTAAGCTGAGCGACTTAGATATTTGAAAAAAAAATTTTTATTGAATTTTAAGTTTATTGCGGATTGCTATTTTACTGCAAATCAAATATCTTTCTTCCTGGAACCAGCCGCTGCCGCTGCCTCTCTTTCTTTTTTCTTCACCACGCGCTTCATGATGTCAATGTGCATATTGTTTGATTGATCAATCCAGAACCTCTCACCCATAATATTGTCAATAGCCCACATAAGTATAGCATGCGAAGGATACGGAGCAGAGTCAATATTCTTGCCCAACCTTCCAAGAACAGCCTTAACAAAAGCTTTTGGAGTTGGCGACAACCATGTGGGCTTTCTGATTTTCGACATTGCCGTCACAATAAAAAATGCACGAATGTGTTCAACATGAACATTGCTTGGCTTGAGTTCCATTGCAAGCGCGTTTGACCAGAATCTCAAAAATGCTTTTGACGCGGAGTAAACGGACAAGTATCCGGATGGAACAATTCCGGCAAGCGAGCCAATATTGAGAATAAGCCCCTTTTTTTGGGAAACCAGTAATGGAGCAATAATGCGGGTAACGGCAAGTTGCGCAGAGATGTTGACTTGAACAATCGATTCGATGGTTTCTATTGATTCGTCAATAAATGAAACAGGAGATACGTGGTTGACCGCAACCTGATGTTGTTTATTTCATTATCACAAAAACGAAAGTATGGCACTTTACATTGTTGATCAGAACAGAAACACCGCCTGGCAATCCCAAAATAGTTTCTTTCAAACGCGCGTAATCGGAAGGTGTGGCTTTCGAAAAATCGAGAACATGCGTTTTGATATCTCCTTTAGCGGAATTTGAAAGTTCTCGTTGAACAGTATCGAGTTTTTCTTTGTTGCGGGCAACTAACAGTACATTGAGACCATGCTTTTGTGCGATTTGCGTGGCGAATTCCTTTCCAATTCCGTCTGATCCACCAGTCACGATAGCCCATGAGCCCGGAGTTGCGCCGAGTGACTTAAGAGTTTTTCCTATTCATTTTTTATTGCTTACAGCTGGGAAAACTATCGGGCTTACCACCTCCAGCGTATGCAACAATAACGGCGTAAATAAGTCCAAGAACTGGACGCAACAAAAGTGCTGCTGCAACCCCTCCGATAAAAAGAGTAAATGAAGTCATTTCTGAAAATCCAAGTTGCACTCTTTTTTTCTTTTGTGCAATTCGATGGAAGAACATTCTTCCGGATGGTCACCAAAATCTGGGTTAAAGACGGATGAAAGATATGATATTTGTTTCCTGGAACTCTGAAAATTTGCATACAAAACCAATGCAGTGTCCCATTCCTTTGTTTTTGCTATAAAAAAGTCTCCTCAAAATGTCAAAGCATTACAAACTGGTTGATGCTGGCAACCAATTTATCACAGTTGTTAAAGATGTTGTAATATATTGGTATTCTAGATTTGGCATAATAGATAGAGTATTAAAATTGTAAACTGTGTGATTATCAACGTGATGAAGATAAGTGAACTATTTACAAATTTTAGGCTCATCTCTCTGAGTTGAGGTAATGCTTACCACTTTGAACATGAAAAATTTCAATGGAGGTTTTAAAAATTATGGAATTGGATCAGTTGATTGCTATTGGTATAAAGAGAGGGCATGCAATTATCATGATATTGCATGATGCAAAAAAATAAATTTCAATTTCTCAATAATACATTTATTTCAATTTATTTTTCATATCCATTGTAATATCCAGAATATCTTATATATCCTTTTGCATCTTCAGGTTGAACACTTTGTGCAGCAATATGCATGATGGAAGATTGTTAACATTATAGAATGGAAATCCAATAATGGCATAACTCTAATGGGTAGAATCAATGAAATTATGCAAGAAGATGGAGTATTGGTATTTAAAACAACACACCTAATAAGACTCAAAATTAGAGATGTGGTACATTACTCAGATGATGCCACACAAAATGCAAGAGGCACTTAGAACAAAAAACACAGAATTTGCCATAGAATGTAAAGGATGCACTACCAGAAACCACAGAGCAACAGAAAATGTAACCTGCACAAAGTATGTCTCAGAGAATAAAGAACCAAAAATGGTGGAATTTGACTGTGGAAATGAAGATTTTGTCTACAAGATAACAACTTATAAAAAAAATCTAAAACAGGCCAACTTTGCAAAAAAAGTCAAACACAATGCAAAAACAAGAAGAGTATATGAAATACTTAGAATAATCAATGATGCAAATGCAGAGCCACAATCAGAACAAGAAAATTGGCTAAAGTCATGTTAATAAATAGTAGCACAATACACTCAATGGAAGGATCAGCAGAGCTGCAATTGATAAGACCTACACTAATTATACTGAAAAATACAGATATAAACTACAGGGAAGCAGAAGAAATTACTGATGAAATGAGAGAAGATAGGAAAAGGCAGGTAAAGAAATACTTCAATGCATCTGACCAAATGCTAATAGCAATTGGCTCAAATAATGGTAATCTAATCACCAAAGATCAAAGATGGTACTTTTAGCATGGCAGGAGGTATACATGTCAACAGTGGAAGAAACACAGCAAAAATATTAACTTTAAAACAAATGGATGGGTATCCTCCACCAAAGCTGAAAGAATTGAATCTAAAATTGCCTTAATTGCTGGAGGGGGGGCAAAAATAATGATAGATAATGCAAATGTAATCACAGAATACAACAAACTACAGAAATAAGGCTAGCAAATGCAACAAAGAGACTTATGGAAAAAAGAAGATGCACATGGTGCTGCAATTACAGCTCAGATAGCTAGAAATAGAGAAGAACCTCCAGCAGTTTTCACTCAAGTCAAAGCACAGTCAGGAATTGTAGGCAATGAGGCAACTGAACTTTTAGCAACAGAAGGTCATAAAGAAGAAGAAGTCACAAAGCAGAAGCACAGTCACACAGTCACACATCAAATTTCACCCAAAATATCTGGAAGAATAATTGAAGGACAGCTCAGAAAGAATCTCAACACAGTTAAAAGAATTTATGAACACATTAAGTACATCAAACAACCAGCACACAAGCACATCAGAGAACTACAAGACAAAATAAATTTTGTCTTAAAATTCACAATACTTCAACAGGGAATTAAATCCACATCTTGGCAAACATCACAGAAAAACACTGCCAATTTTAAACACTATGTAAATAAATTACATAATAAGTCACCACTACAAACAATAATGGCAAGGAACAAACCAAACTTATACCCAAATGGGAACTGTTGCTGCTGTGACCAAAATGTAGAAGAAACAAGTGAGCATCTATTGACATGTCCAACCTTCCATGAATTCATAAATATTCTAGGAAGCAAAACAGATGATGCATCAAAGAAAGACGAAGAAGAAGAAAAGAAAAAGGACAAAAAAGAAAGGAAAAAGAAAAGGGAACCAGAATCATTACCCATTGAGAGCAGCTTTAAAACCAGAGAAGAAAAACAATGGGGAATTATTGAAGGTGGTAGTGCACAGGAATATAAAAGATGGATGGGATATTGGTTTGACAATGATTCTGAAGCTCTCAGAAATTGGACTTTGGGGAAACATGGTGATGAAGCATGCTATTTTACTTGGACACATATTGCTGGAAATAAGATTATTTCCAATGTTCTAGAGAAAATTATCAGAGATTTTAATGTACATAATGCAGATAGGAGACAGGGAATTACCCTACTTACATGGAAATGGCTTAACAAAGCAGTTCATAAAATGCTATGGAAAGTAAGATGTGAAATAACCATAGATTGGAAGACTTCCAAAACTGGAACAAATGAAAAAGACAAAATGTCTTTGTCCCGGCAGGACAGGTGGTTTGTCCCAGAATTTTGTCCCGATGGTGTCTCCAAAAATAAACCAAATCATTTGTTCCAAAAAAGACAAAC
>JADGJH010001318.1:0-10693 GCA_027596945.1 Physocladia obscura
CTTTGTGTTCCAAAAAAATATGTATTGTGAGTTTGAGAAAAAGTTTTTCTCATTTCACCAAAAGTTTTTCTCCCAGTTATAAAGTACAAACCCAAGTTGGCATCAATGATAAAAACTTGTAGAGAACAACACCATACCACACATGACTGTGGAAGGCAACACAGCTAAAGAGGTTGGCAAAAATATACTAGCTGTATTCTAAAATGATATTAAGGGCAAAGTTGTGAACGAGGGTGATTGCTATCACTTAGATACAAACGCAATCCTATTCAACAAGATTTAAATAGTTTGTTGAACTTCCTGCAGCACTTGTTTGATACAGGTATTTATTTACTTTTACATATTTTGATTTATTGAGCCTTGATCTATAATGGAGGGGAGTGTCTCTGTTGTTATAGAAACAATTCTGCACGGGCTCACTACAAAAGCGGCTGAGGGTGCCATGCTCCAACTATGCATTTCACATTCTCAAAATCTTATTTTTGCTGCAGATTTTGAAAAATTCACAAGTTGTGCAATAAATTTGCTGTTAATTTTGGCACAATAGGACGTGAACTGATTGTGGTGAAGAATACCATGCTACTTGCCATGGTTTTGGTGTGGCCACTTGCAGCAATTACGATACCAACAAAACTATTTTTTTTTTTTTTTTTGTCTCTTTTTTTCAAAGACGCATGAGAGTTGACCATTTCAAATAACTTTAAAGAGTTATCTTACTGACAAGTTAATATTAGTATGCTTGTTGCAGACTTTTAGCAAGAGTGCTTTAATAAAATTTCAGATTTAGTTGATCACCCATGACTTGCAATAAAGAGCGAGAAATTACAAACTACTTGAAAACACAAACTCATATTTCTTGCTCTTTCACAATACCAAGTGAAAAAAAAGATTTTTGATATTCAGATACCTCCAATAATTGTTATATATAAAACTAGTCTCAGGGGTCAAAAAATTTAAGTGTGATAATCCAGGTAGAATATTCTTTTCAAAAAATAAAAAATTTCACAGAAAAACATTTTATGAGACTGAAAAGCCCATCATTATACTTCTCTGAATGTGCATTAAAACTGGCCCAGATTTACTTCCATTGTAATTCAAACTGGACGAAGATGAATACCAGGAACTGATAAAAAATATAAAAACCAAAAAAAAAAAAACAACAAACAAACCAAAAACGCAAATATACCTGAGATATTCCTGAATAACAGCAACAGCTTCATTTGAAGTAGAATTTGATGTTTCAACCGATATATGCCTTCGTTTTAAAGAGTCAAATTGGGATGCAGAAACGAGAATATAATCAAATGAATCAGAAGAAAGAGAAATCATGGTAGCAGCAATTTGTGCAAGAGATGTTGGAGCACAGAGAGAAATTGAATTCTCAAGAATACGCGAGATCACAGTAGCATCGTTATCATGAGTAGGCTGTCGGACAGAGTAGACCGCATCCATGAATACCGAAGGGCTGAAACGGAGGTCACAGTTGAAAATAAGAACGCTTGGGTATGTAGGTGTGGGATTATTAGGTGTTGACGCAAATGCCTGTGCAATAATATCCTTTGATAATATTGCTATTTAATTATAACAGGTATTTATATTTCAGCAATACCAGACATTCCGGTTCGGGTAGCGAAATGACATTGATTGTACGCAGTTTTAATTCAGGAGTCGCAACATGGAAGTCCTGGATAGGAGTGGGACTGGCGGTCCGGGGAGTGTTCGGTGTGTGTTTGATGAGCCGCGCAAACAGATCCGCAGCTGTCTGAATAACAACAGAAAAACAAAAATAAAGTTGCAAGCATTAAAGCATCGATTGGGCGTGGGGACTGAGGTTTTAGAGGCAACAAACTTCGCAATCAATCCCGAACAAAGAATTGTTCAAGTTTGTCATTTTCTTGAAGATGCTCGTACAACCGACCAAAAACATTGGCAGCAGATCGGAAAGCCAAGCGGAATCGGAATCGGCAGCTGCAGCAACATTGACTCTGCAGCTGCTACAAGAGTATCTCGATCACGCGAGCTTCGCAGCAACGGCGGCCGCATTGCGCTGTTTAAGCTCGACAACTTCAAATGTCACGCCAAACACGCAACCATATGTAGAGCCAAATACTCAGTCAAACGCACAGCCAAACACCCAATCAAACTCCCTCAATCTTTTTATTCCACAGCGCGATTCTGTCGAGTCTCCGTCCAGCTCCGCCAGTCTCGATCTCAATCTTGAATCGCCAGATTCACACTCCAAAACTTACAACACCACCCCCTCCCGTCGCGCGCTCGTTGCGCTTGCCGCAAGTGGCCGCATAGCTGATGTTCTCGTGCATATTCCTGCGGCCACTCTTTTGCCTCCTGTTTCTCCCTCCACAGTGTCATTGGACAAATCAAAACACAAAATCTCTTTGACAGCTTCTCCATCAACAAAATCAGCAAATATCGTGGCTGCTGCCAACATTTTTGATACGCAAATGCCAGAAATTTTACCTTATAATGCCGTCGCGTCACCTGCCACGCGCGCTCGCGCCCGCTTCATGCTTCTGACACAAGCGTTCATTGAACTCATCCGCGCGCGTCGTTTCACTGAAGCTCTTTGCTTTGATCTGTCGTCCCTCGTTGCCGTCCCTTCTGTAGCTGTCCACCGCCAACAACAACATTTACCCCATCAATTTGAAAACAGTAGTAGTGCGACAAAACAACTCATCTTCTCTGATACTGGCAACGTCACAGAAATTATGGCTCTTCTCGCGTATCCGGATCCATCATTGTCCCCGGTTGCACATTTGCTCAGTTTTGAGCGCCGCGAAGAGACGGCAGATGCACTGAATTGTTTTTTGCTTGAGCTTGAAGGCCGATCAGCTGTCACGGCTCTGGAACGGATTGTAACACAGATGACAGTTGTTTCAGCGGTTTTGGCGGAACCGATTGTGCCTGGAACATCTGCGAAAGAAGCTGCAGTTGCTGCAGCTGCCGCAGCTATCACAACACAGCGAAATGGATTTGACCCTAATTTCAAAGTATATGATTATTTTACACCGTACTTGTTGTTATCCACTTAGATTCAACTTTTTTCTTTTTTTACAACCAGAATACGAAATGGGATTTAGCCAGTTTTTTGGAGCAACCTTGTATCTTTTGAGAAAGTCAAAAGGATAACTGTATTAAAAAAAATAATTTAAAGAAAGAAAAAAAAGTTAAAACAAGGAAGGAAGATTTACCATTCATTTTTATAAAATTTTTTGTTTCAAAACAATAATTTTAAATTAGAGCCCAAATTTTTTTAGTTTTGAAGGCAAGATTTTACTTGAGTGGTACAGCACCTGAAAACACAATTTGCTGCAGATTTCGACCAGCAGCTCGTCTCCAAACGAATTCAACACTCTGTTGAAGATGGTGGTGGCAGTGTTGGCTGCGGAGGAAGGAGAAAATCTTGACAATCGCATCTCCATGTCCCTGAGTTTCATAAGCCGTTACTTAGAATTTAGACATGACAGGCTTAAATATCCTATGAAAAGAACTCACCAATGGAATACAACAATTTCTGTCTATAAATTTTTTTTAATAGAACTTTTTAGTGCAAAAATAAATCAATGCAAAATAAAACAAAAAGCCTTCCTGCTTTTATTCTATACTTGATTCCACTTTGAGAATAGACTCTAATAATTCAAGATGATTTAAATTCTTAACGTTGATTGTCACTGTTGACACAGAAAATTGAATGATAATAAAAAACTTATGTGATGTCAGTTCACCACTTTTTCAAAATAATATAGTAATATTCCGCAGATCAATTAATTGTAGATTTATTCTATAATTCATTTGCTGTTTTGTTTTTTCTTTATCTTTTTCTTTGTTGCAAAATATTTTAATTTTGGTCAAATTTTTTTATAAAAAATCCTTATTATTCTAAATATATATATATATATATATTTAACTTCCAGAAGAAACAATGGAGTTTACTTTACTTTTCCATTATTTTCATACTTGATTGACATGGTATATCTTTCAAATTATAAAGAGCCAAGTCAGCTTCAAGTCAACTTTGCTTCAAATCAACTCAAGTCGACTTGCTCAAGTCAAATCAATTTGAGCGCAACTCAAGTCAATGGACCAATTTTGTGGTCAACTTCTCAATTGACTTGAATGATTTAGCGACTTGATCGACTCAAGTCGAGTCTGGGGTTTCATAGTAGGAACAGTGTTGAATATCGAGTGTGAATTTTGAATGTTTATGCAAACTAACGAAAATTGGCACACAGGTTAGTGCATTTTGAAAGCAAATTTGGCATTCACACAAGTTGTGTCCATGCATGCCAAACCTTTGAAACTGGCTTGGAGATACCATGAAAACAACAAAAACAATAAGAGCCACAATATCAGGGTCAGACAGCGTCACATCCAGAATGCAGGATATCTGCTCGCGAAAAATTTTGCACCCTTTCCCTAATTCTATTATGACTGCTGGAACTAACTGGATGAATTTGTTGCCACAACATTAAATTGTATCTCATATTTGGCATGTCTGTCCAGGCAAAAAACCTTGAGCCGTAGTGAAAATGGTAACAAGAGGGGGCATAATATCGCATTGCCTAAAAAGATTGATATCGGAAAAAAAAAATTGTTGATTAAATTTTCAGGTTTATGTTTATGCAAATATCCACACACAAATCTTTCTTGTATTAATTAGCACACAAGTTTAATAAATGAAGCATAAAATTCTACACCTGTCGCTTTTATAGTTTTGGATGATTGAAATCCGGAGTTTAATTTTCTCTCATTAAATTACAGTAAAATAATTTCAGGGTATAATGGCAATTATCAATTCTTTCATTCTTTTCTTTATTCAATAAACGCTATCACTATCAATTCCAACAGTGTTTCTTACTTTCTGTCCCCCTCGCTCTCTCCATGTATCCCGTTTACTTATTCTGTGATTCTTAAAGGTGCTTTTCTGGAAGAGATTTGTGAAATGTCCGCAACAGAAACGCCGACGCCGACGCTGGCGATGACAACCGCCGTAACTGAAGAACCCAAGCGACGGCCACCGCCGCCTCCGCCACCACGATCAATGCGAGACCGGTTAGCAGCACTTGCCCTGGAAGAACAGCAAAACCAGCAAGGTTCAAATCCGGTGCCAACAAGCCAAGGACCAAGATTAACAACAACACAAGGACAAGGACAAGCGCAATCACAACCACAACAACCGCAGAGCCCGCTTCCACCGCCGCTTCCCGCCCGGCCCTCCTTATCGCCCCCTCCGACGCTGCCGATTGCGGTTCCGGCCGCAGTGCCTGTACCGCCGCTACTTGCAGTCGGCTCGGCACCCGCGTTGCCCGCACGCAGCCCCGGCGCGTTAAACAGCGCAATTAGCGGCGCAGGAATCAGTGGTAGCGCGAACGGCAGCATCGCGTTGAAGCCGCACGCGGTGGTCGCGTCGGGGACGACGTCACGCGCGCTGCCCCTACCTGCCTCTGCCACGCCGCACGTTCTCAGCCACCGTGGTGCAATCAGATGTGTGGCCGTCCGAAATGGTCTGCTGGTGTCGGCCGGCGACAGACACTTGCGCGTGTCGGATTTTTCTGCATCGTCGTCATCATTACAGTCGCCATATTACTCTGCGAATACTTCTTCTTCTTCGTTGCCGCGTTCGTCTGTGTCTTCTCTATTAATGCTATCGCAATCGCCTGCGCCGCGGGAAGTTGCAGTTCTACCGCTTGCAACACTTGCTACGGACGCCTCATCCGATTCTTCAAAGGACTCGCAGAATATTGCCGGCGTGTCAGCTATTGCATTTGTTCCGCGCTCTTCTTCTTCTCTTCCTGCAACGGCTTTTTCTCCGACTGGAATAATAAACCCCGCTGCGTTTGTTGACCGTGTTTGGGTCGCGATTGAAAAGACGGGGGAGATTGTTGCCCTGGATTTGGCTCCAAACAACATTAATAAATCTACTACTGTTTCTATCGTCGAACGAAGGTTTACATAATATTATTGATTGTAACCTTTTAGTTAATTTACCAATATGTTAATTTATTATTATTTTGAATAAATGAATAATAAGAATCGCTCACTCATCCACTGTTACTCATATACTTCCAGTCTCATCGAATTCTCCTGAAATATGGACTCTTGACGATCAAGGTGGTTTACGCGTCTGGTCAATCCCTTCAAACACTCAACAACAACAACAACAACCACTATCCCTCGTTCTCAACCTTACCCGCAGTCTCCGAATCGGCAGCCGCCAAACCGTTGCACACGTGGTTCAGTCGCGCCATCTTTGGACAGCCGGCGGAAAAATCCTCGAAACGAATGACCCAACATCCTCCACCTCTTCCCGAACAGATGTAACAGGCACAGCTGGAAACTTTACTTGTTTTGCGGGCGGCGGAATAGATGGCGGACTTGTCTACAGTGGCCACGATGACGGTAAAATTATTGTTTGGGATGCGACGACAGGCAGCGCGCCACGCCGCCGATACACAGTCTCCACAGGAATCTACAAAATCACGTCCCTGATAACAACACGTCGTCGTATTCTATGGGCAGCCCACGGTGCATCTGGCCGCCTCTGTGTGTATGACACAACAACATGGGACGCATGGACTTGCGTCAAAGAATTCGAAACTGCGTCTAACGCGGCTGTGGCCCTCCTCGCGCTCGACGTTGACGCGTTACGAACCGCCACAAATGCAAACTGCAATGTGTATTCAGTAGCGTACGATTCGGGTGTTGTCAAAGCATGGGATGCATTCTTGCAGCAGGACTGGATGGACTCGTACATGCGCGACCGTGAGGCTGCGTATTGCACCTATCGCGACGTTTCTGTGTTTGTTGGTACGTTTAATATCAATGCGAATAAGCCTGATGCGATGGACGCGTTACCGGCGGCGCAGAATCCGTTTTCAGCGTGGTTTGCGCCATATAGTGGCCGAGAAGGTCCGGATATTGTATGTGTTGGATTTCAGGAGCTTGTGGATTTAGAGAGTAAAAAGGCGAATGCGAAGCAGATTTTTATGGAAGCGATTGAAATTACGAAAAAAGTAGCTAGTGGCGGTGGCGGAAGTGGAGGAGATAAAAACAGTGGGTCGATTTCTGGGCCGAGTGGTAGCGGTGATGGAAGCACAGCAGCTGAAAGTAACCGCCTGATATACTGGCGCGATCGAATCGTGAAAGCACTTGTGGAAAACTTCCCCTCGTCAACACGATACCGTCTTGTGGAATGTCACGCGCTCTTTGGATTATTCCAATGCGTCTTTATTCGAGAAACAACACTCTCGGAAAACAACAACAACAGTGCTGCTGTTCTACCCGGAAGCGTGCAAGTCGCGCAAGTGAAAACAGGACTCGGCGGATTCCACGCCAATAAGGGCGGGATTGCGACACGTCTGGTGATCGACGACACGTCATTCTGTTTTGTGAATTGCCATCTTGCCGCGCACCAGACGCAGGTTAGTGCGAGGAATACGGATATAGTGGCGATTCGCGATGGTTTGGAGTTTTCGGCGCTTAGTAATGGTTTTGGAAAGTCGTTTTTTGTATTTGGACAAGGGGGAGACGGGAGTATGGTTATGGTGAGATTTTTCTTTATTCATTTGTTGATACTAATTTTTTTTAAATTTTTTTTTATTTACTATAGGATCACGAAAATGTATTTTTCAGTGGAGACTTGAATTATCGAATCGACCTTCCACGCGAAAAAGTAATTGCAGCAATCGAAAAACGAGATTGGAACTACCTACTTGTTAAGTATTAACATTTTCAACAGCTGACAAAATTACTAATCTGGTTAAAACAGGCAAAAGATCAACTACATGTGCAAATGACAACCAACGCAAGTTTTGGGTTGCGCGCATTCACAGAAGCACCAATAACATTTGCACCTACTTTCAAGTATGATGTGCGAAGTACACAATATGATACTAGCGACAAGAAACGCGTGCCGGCGTGGTGCGACCGGATTCTGTACAGTAACTCAGGTGGTTCAGGTGGGTTGGTGGTTGTTGACGGTTATGAGCGCGGCGAGTGCACAATGAGCGATCATCGGCCAGTGAGCGGGCGGTTTCGAGTGCGAGTAAAGCACGTGGATGTGGTGGCAGCGGAGCGCGAGCGGGGGATAGCAAAGCTGGCGGTGCAGGAATACAAGGAGGGGGCGGGGGCGGATGTGCTTAGGGGAAAGTGAGTTTGGTAATGAGCACTGGTTTGTAATTGGTATCAAAAGAGAACAATGAAACATAAAACATGATGTTGGTAAGCTAATGAATGACTGCAAAAATGGTGTGGTAGTTGGACATGAAAGAGAAAAAGGGAAAAAATGTCGGCACTTAAGAAAGTCGACTTTGGCAAACTCGCAGCGACGCTGCGCCCCGACACGGTGGCAGCGCTCAACACGTTCCGCCGACGCCACGCTGATCTCACCAAAAAAATCGGCGAGTTGCGTGAGGCGCAAACGACCGTCGACTTTGCCACCTACCGTACCGTGCTGCAGAACAAGAAGATCGTCAACGATGCCGAGAAGGCCTTCCAGTTGTACCAGCCGCGTGCCTACAGTCTAGCCGAGCAATTGCGTGCAATCGACACTCAGGAGGCGAAGGCGGTATGTATATCCTTTGTCTGTCTATCCGTCATCCTTCAGCTAACCTTTCCTGCTCTCAGGTCGCTGCTGCCCAAGCTACCGAGGCGAGAATCAATCAGGAACTCGCTGAACTCAAAGACCTTCTCGTCAATATCGAAACAGCCCGTCCCATCGACCAGCTCACCGTTGACGATGTTGTCCAGGCCGTGCCGGAAATTGACTCGGTTGTCGAAAAAATGGCGAGGAGAAACCAATGGAGAGTGCCGGGCTACTACGAAAAGTTTGGGGAATTCCGCGTCGGTTTCTAATAAACTTATATCTGCGAGAAATAAACCCGCCAATAAAGCTATTGACTATTTTCTATTTTTCTCTGTAATCCGTACACTAATACTGATTATTGAGAACTGAGGGAAGCATATTTTTGAAAAAATGACAGTTGCAGAATTTTTTAAGAAAAAACATCTTCACAAATGGACATCCGGATGATAGAAACGCATCTGCGCCAGCCCACTCGGGAAACTCACCGTGCTGTCTCAGAGTTCATGGCGAATCAACCGCTTGCTGCCGAATTGTGCGCTCCGCTTCTGGTTAATCTTGCCATGCCATTAAATTCAAATCCAATTTCGAACAATTCTGGCTTTACTTCTTCGACCTTCAACGCCAACCAAAATCCCCTAATGCAAAACACTTCATCGGACGCGCTTCTCGCATGGTTCGCGCTGTGTGTCTATGAGGTTTCCCACCATTTGTAGTTTCTACTATGTTTCAAATCTATAAAAAAACTTGTCCTAGAATCTCGCAACGCCTAAAAATTTCTCAGCCCAGACCGCTGCCACTCGACTCGCAGCAAAAAATACTCTGTGGGCTCTGCTTCCGATTGCAGCTCTTCCGTCGCCCGTGAAAACTAAGCTGTATTCGACTATTGCGCGAATGGCTGTTGTAATGTTCCATGCGCGTGAATGGAACATTTTCGATGCTGTTCGAGTCGCGATTCATCATGGCGATAGCACTGCTCATGAATTGCGGCTGGCGCTATGGAAACATATAGCCGACGTTTTTGGTAATCTCAGACCAAAAAACAAATTCCCTTGAACCTGCTGAAAATTTTATTTATTTTTATTATTTTGCATTGCCTGCTATTTATTTATTTTGAAATAAAGTGACGTCAAATCCTCGTGTTTCTGACGTCGACGAGAATCTACGTATCGAACTCGAAAATGTTCAGCAAGAATGTCTAGCGATCCTCGGAATTGATTCACTCGCATTCTCCCCATCATCATTATCATTGTCATCCTCACGAATGCCATCCCTCGGAATCTCGCCAATACATCCTGATGACGCTCTCCACCATCAATCAATATTTCGCTGCTACGACTACCATCAACGACAACAACAAATCAGATCGCAATCAACATCGCCGCAAAACGTTATTCGAATCATCAACGACCCATCCCAATCAACATCACTAATTTTATCACTCCAAACCCTTCAATTCCTTAACCCACCAACAAATTTTGCCACGCTGCATCCTGCAATCCCATTCGTGTTTTCAGCCTACGCCGTAGAATGCCGTCTTCTCGCCGTGTCAACCGAAAGCCTGATCTGTCTTGCAGAGTCGTGTGCCGCGCGCACACGCATTGTTGTCGCCGCCGTCGATTCGACCGCTACAGACTCAACGAAAAACGATTTCGTAATGTCATTGAGTGCAGGCGTTGTCGGGGCATTGCGGCGTGCAACAACATCACCTGCTGCTGCTACCGGCGAAGGCGGGTGGTATGCCGTAGATGACGTGTATTTATCGAAACTGACGTACCTCGTGTCGCTGTACGCGCGAAATCATATAGGCAGGATCATTAATACTGTTGAAGATTCGTATGCAACCGCGGTGGCGGCGCGAAACAGTAATGGAGTGCTGATAGCGTTTGCGAATGGCGTCGGTAATAACGGGGCGACGACAACTATGGCTCAGGCAGAGGTTCTCGATGAATTTTTGCAGTTGTTATTCAAGTATACTTTGATACAGAATGAGAATGTAGATGGGTTTATTGACTGTGTGAATGTGTGGGATTCGGTTCTGGATGTTCTAGTTTTGAGGAATCGGAATGATGGGAATACAATGCGGTATAGGGG
>JADGJH010001320.1:0-10688 GCA_027596945.1 Physocladia obscura
AGTGTGTTTTCTGAGCCAACACAGCTTTATGTTGTTGTTTGTCAGAAGATGTGTTTCAAGGCAACTTTTTCAAACTGGAAATTTTTCTTGTTTTAGAAAAACATGGAAACTGAAAGAAACTGCCATGTTGGCATTTCAAATGTAAACACATAAAAGAACTTTATTTCTTTTTGTTTTTATAATAAGCCTTAAAGAATAAACTTAGAAGTCTTAACTAAACCCTCTGACAACTGAAAACTTATCATGAAGTTCTACTAATTTTCGACTTGTTGGCATAATTATTTGATTGAAACATATATATGAATCCCAAAGTATGCTTGTTCTTTTGGTTTTTCAGAAATCCACCCAAAAGTTTTCCTGTTTTGCATTTTTTGACACAATTACAAATTGTACTAATGTCAAGTTGGTTGTCCTCATGATTCCAAATATTTTCTTTGTTTTCTAGCCAAAACACAAAAAGGATAGCTTGCTTGGATTTTTCTTGATCATGGATTTGAGAAGGACTGTCATTGGTTTGAATTGTTTGGGTGATTTAGTTTGTAATTGTCATATTGATAATTTGTTTCTCACCAACAATTGCAGAGTCTACTTTTAAATTTCCAGTGGGCAAAATCCAGTTACAGCAATCACATTTGTGTGCATTTTTTGTAGCAGAAATTTTACCAAAACATGTAGGTTTAATTGACTTATGAACAGTTTTAGCAACTGAACACATCATATTAGCATTAATTTGACCAGTGTTAGTATTTAATAACAAAGAATTAAATGATTCCATTCTTTTAATATAAGTGAGTTGAATTGTTTTTTGTGCTAAACTGTATTTTTTGTTGGTATAGTGCATGTTAATACACAATATCAACTGGATGGCAACATTCATGGTTCTACTGTATCACATACTTAGATTGGTATTAATCAATAATGTAAAAAGCAGGACTATGCCATTTCAAATCACATGAGACTTTATTTTCAAAGAATTCACAACTAAGTCATAGTGTTGCTGAAAAAGGTTGACTATTTCATAAAAGGCAGGGTCTTCAATTTGACCTAGACTTTCCAAAATTAAATTCTGCTAATCACAAACTCTGAAAAGAGTGTTTTCAACATTCCCCTTGAAAACATAAAAAAGAAGAAAAAAACCCACATAAACTTTTTTGCAACTAAAAATTTAATTTGTTCAATCTTACACTACGATGAGTGGTAGAAATATTCAACTTTGAAGAGTATGTTTTATTCTCACTTAGAGTGTGTGATCAAAATTAATCCCACGCGGCCTTGTTCGACTCAACCCACTGCACATATGTTGTCCATTTTTCAGTTCCAATCAGATCTCCTACATCATTGTTGAACGGTGTAACACATCCTGGAAAAGTTTCCTCGCCGAGAATAAAAAACTGCTTAAAAAAGTTGGGAAGCGGAAGACTAGCAGCAGAAACAATTGGCGTATTTACGCGCTTGCCTACGGCAGATGCCATAGTCTGGACAATTTGATCTATCGAAATCGCGTCGGGACCGCTCATTTCGTAGTATTTGCCGTGATGCTTTTCTGGACCTTCCAACAGACAAACAGCCGCACATTCGCCAATATTTTCGACATTAACAGGAGAGAATAGGCATTTTGCACAAGGAATATCGAGATCATTTCTAATTCCATCCGCATACGCCAAGACGTTTTGCATAAAATAACCGCCGCGCAAAACAGTCCATTTGAGTCCGTGTGATGCTTCAAGCTCCTTTAGTGTTTTCTCGGGACTGAGAAAACGCTCTGCGAGTTCTGACAATTTTTCAGGATGATGAACAGTCCACGATCCAACAAGAACAATATGTTTAACCCCGGCTGATGCCGCCGCACGAAGCATGTTTTCCGTGAGTTTCGCGTCGTCTGAAAATGCCGCCCCGCCGTCTGGTGTCACAATTAGCGCCGAATTGCAGTCTGCAAACGCCACCTCTAAGGCTGCCGACCCTGAATCGGCACCCGTGTTTAGTACCGTCTCGGTTAACGCACTTGTGTTTGTCCATTCACTACGCCGAACTATCTGCCGGATTTGAATATTGTTGCCTTCTTTTTGTTTCAGTAACGCTTCTACACAAGTCACACCCGAGCGAGATGACGCTGGAATAATCGCGATTTGGACCATATTGTTCAATCAAATTTTCTCTGCCTACATTTAGCCACAAAAAATTGTTTTTGGCTCATTTCTAAAATTGCATTTGAAATAGCCGCATTTGAAATAGTTCTCAAAGACTTCTAAAAATTGTTTTTGGTTTATATTGTATTTGAAATAGTCGCATTTGAAATCTCTCTACAATGAACATGTGATTATATGAAAATTTTCTGCCTGCCAACTTGAAAACCAATTCCATTGGTTTTCGCGATATTAGAGACAATTTTGTTGCTCTTGCTTCTTTTGCAACGTGAATCTACCTCAACAGTAATTAGACAACATAATTTTATGCAAAATCCTGGACACATTATTTTTGAATGTCGGACAAAGAGGTATGTTCTAGATGAGAGCCTGATGTCTGCAACTTGATTTGTTGTCAATCTTTTCTGTTGTTTAATATAATCCTTGATTAATTGGAATCAACTTGATAGTAAGAAGAGTCTCTTCAGAATCTCAAGACTCAAATTGTGGTGGAGGGCATCCAACTGTGCTTGACTGCCCATTGGGATGATTCAAAGCAAAAAAGAAAAAAAATTGTAATTCAACTCAAGAGGACAATATTGTTTTTTTTTTGTTTTTTTTTTAAGTGTCCGTCTTTTTAGTTTCAAGAGAGCCACGAATCCGTCAAATTCAAATGAAACGAGCGATGTCCGGCATCGGCAAGCGGCCGGTAGAACCCCGGCGGCGGCGCAATGTTTTTCTGGTGTCTGAACCGCGGCGACGAGCTGATAAACACGCCGTGCGGGACGTGTGTGGTTGGATGTACTGTGTCGGCAGCGCGTGCGAGTTCGTATTGGCCGGGTCCCAGGAGTGGATTTGCGAGTGCCGTGTGGGAGTTCGTGGATTCGTTGGGCAAGGCGACGATTGATTTGAATTTCGAGTGGGTTCTGGGTTTTTTTTTGGTTAACATATATATTTTGAGGTGAGATCGATTTACTTTTTTGTTGGTTGTAGAGCAGATGCTAATGCTGAAATCTCGTAGCTGCCGGGTCCAACAGCGGATAATACTCTATAAAATTTGTTGTTTCATAAAAAAAATTTTCGCTTTTTTTCTTTTTTTTCACTTTTATTTTTTATTTTTTTTCCCACTCACTGGATTCCTGGTCTGGGTGTTGCTTTGAACGCAGCACTTGCACCTGCTCTGGGGTTCTTGTCAGCTGTTATGTTATAGGAACCTAAGAATTACAAATAATAATAATAATTATTATTATTAAAGTAATTTTGTTATTTTTTACCTGGCGGAGGTGCGTCGCGGCCAGGTGTTGACTCTGCATTATTGATTTCTGATTTTCGCGTTTTGCTTTTAAACACATGAGTTGCACCAGATTCATCAACCCGTTTTCGGAGAAGTGCTTTCGATGCATCGTATATGTCATCTTTTTTTTGTTGCTCGATTATTATCCCGCATACATTATTTTTGATAGTTTTTTCTTTCTCATTCTGTATTCCCTCTCCAATTTCACAACACACACATGTACACACTCCTTTTTTTTTTTTTTTTACCTTTCTCTCTATATCTTGTCGCTCTCACTTAAAAAAAGAAGAAAATACAACAAAAAAAACAAACATGAAGCGGGCCCAGGCGCATCGCGCATTTGCAAAACACTCACATCCTCGCTGTCCAAATGAGCAATCTTTTGGCGAAAGTTTTTCGATATCGAATGGCTTAGACTGTAGCTGTACTGAGGCGCAATTGTCGTCGTGTACTCGCCGGGCCCGGGTAGACTCATTTCGTTGTCGGTTGGTGGTTTTTGGAATCGACGCGTCTTGTTGCATTGTTTTATTACCAAAACACAACTTTATTATTTCACCTTTGAAGCGAATCCCACGCCATATCCTCGACGAGAGACGGATGATTGATTTAGTAAGGGAAATTCTGATTCTTTTCGGTTGTCTGAACAAGATTGTAAATGAATAAATAGCGTTATTTCGAGACAATATGATTGATGGATTGATGGCACTCAACAATATCCAGGTCCAGGTAACTCATCCTGCCAATAAAAAAAATGAAAAAAAATAGAAAAGGAAAGAAAATAAAAAAAACAATTGAGAGGTTGTAGAAAGAGTTGGAGAGGTGGACAGCAGGCTCACTTGGCTCGAGTCAAAACGCGGGGCAGTAGAATTGAAGGCTTTTTCTTCATTGTCGTCGAAATGGAAAGTTTGAAAACGCGTGGGAATGCTCGGCGGATGGACAAGGAGTTTGAGCGAGTGTTTTTTTGGTTTGTTTGACTGTGCGGTATTATGCGGGGCAGACACGCAGCGGTCGTGGCCCAAGTGTTTGCCAGTGTCCATTTGAAAAAAGACAAAAACAAGAAAATGGCGCACGGAGTCGGAGTCGGAGTCAGCGTCGGGCTTGCGGTTGCAGCGGCAGTGCTTTTGGCGACGACAGCGGTGCACATGCGGCGGCGGCGACAGGCGGGCACGCTGCCGATCGACAGCAAGGACGTGCGCTACCAGGCGGCGCCGCCGAGGGAGAGGGACGCAGCGCCACGTGGGTCGGCGCACACGCTCGGCTGGACGCGCCACTCGCTGGTGGTCGACGGCGAGCCGCTGGTGGTCAGCAGCCTCGAGTTCCACCCGTGGCGCGTGCCGGACCGCGCGCGCTGGGCCGCCGTGCTGCGCCACTACAGGGCGCTGGGCGTCGTGTGCGTGCGCGTGTACCTGCACTGGGGCTTCCACTCGCCCTCGCCCTCGCCCTCGCCGGACGCCGACGCCGACGTGGCCCAAGGCGCGCGCGACGTTGCGGCGCTGCTCGCCCTGTGCCACCGCCTGCGCCTGCTGGTCGTCGTGGCCCCCGGTCCCTACGTGTGCGCCGAGACCCAGGTCTGTCCGTCTCCGTCTCGGATCCCGTGCCAAAACAATCTCAACAAACCAAACAGGCCGGCGCTGTGCCGCCCTGGCTGCTCGCCGATCGCCGCGTGCGCATTCGCCACTCGCGCCACACCCTCGACAAGCCCTTCGACGCGCGCTATGCCGCCGCCTGCCGCCAGTGGTTCCGCGCCGTTCTGCCCGTCGTTGCCGAACACCAAGTTACCAATCCCACCGCTAAACTCCCGTGCGTTATTTTGCTGCAGATTGAGAACGAAAACTTTGAATCTATCTTTTCTTTTCCCCTCGGTTCCGCCGACGACATGCGTTTCCTCGCCCGCGTTGCCCGCGACTGCAACATCACCGTTCCCCTCTTTCACAACGACGGCTTTGAGGTGCGTAGAGTACTTGTATCTTAACCTTTTCGGCCTCTTATCCTTCGGCACAACAGCAAGCTTCTTGGATCTCTTTCGACAATCCTAAAATTGTTGCTGGCAGGGAGAAATTCGGCCTTGATCTCTACGCCTTCGACAAGTATGTCGTTTTTGCCCCCACGAGCTCCCCCATGGCTCTCATTCGCAACGCCGACTCGGTAAACTCGTCTGCACAAGCCGCCGCCGCCTGGCCCGAATGGTCCACAGATACTGTCGAAGCTGCCATGGACTCTATGGAATCTACTGTCCGTGCCTTTGGCGGATGTGCTGCTTCTGGTCCCTTGTTTATTGCTGAGCTACAAGGCGGCTGGTTCAACCATTACAAACTTGCCTGTTCTTATGACTCTATTTACAAGTAAATATCAAATCAATATTTTGCGCAACGAGAGATGACACTCTTTCAGCGAAATACCCTGAATTTTATTTTATTTTCGTTAAACTCGAATTAATATTTAGCTACTTTGGAGAAGATTATACTCGACTCATGTACGACTCTTCCCTCGCTCAGGGAGTCTCCATTTTGAACTTTTATATGGGCTATGGAGGAACAAACTGGGGAACCATTGGCGACCCGGACGTCTATACTTCCTATGATTACTCAGCTTGTATTCGCGAGTTTGGTTACGTTAGTGGCCGAGCACGTAAACTTCGCCTTGCAATTGGATTCACCCGCAGCATGGATCCAATCCTCACAGCAACCGACCGTATTCCCGCAAAATCTCAAACCATAGTCGTCACGCCTCGTAAATTCTTCAACTGCCAGCGTATCAGCGTGAGTCCGAAAATCGCCGAACTCGCCTTCATGCGCAACTTTTCTCATGATCGTGGGAGTAAATATAGAGTGAAGCTGGTTAAGCGCCCCGACGTTGTTCTCGCAGGTGTTTTGGGATACAAACAATCCTTTGTTGCTCTCGGCGCATACAGTTCTGAAACTTCTGGGCTGCATTTGCTTTTCAGCACCGCTCCCATTCATGTACGCACGCATGTTGTTGTCGAGAATGGGCAAAAAACCGAAGTCTGGATAATCCAAAACGATGCGAAAATTGGCGGTGAATTAGCTTTTCAGGGTGACGTGCGAGTGACAAAATCCCATGGGAATCTGCAGCCTGTTGTAAAGTCTGTCAAATCTGCGAATTGCTCGGTGGTGTCGTTTGCAGGTTCATATGGTTGGTGCTCTCTCGCGAATCCTGACAACAGCAGCAGTGACAAGAGCAACGAGAAGGAAAATACACCAGCTGAGCTTCTTGTTCTCTGTTTGCCCGAAGATGATCTCTATACGCTTACTCCGTATTTTGAAGAAGCTTTTTGGTTCAGTGGTTCGACCGACGATCAGGCGCTCTATGAAGCCGCAAAGAGTAGTGATCCTTTTTCTGTTGCTTGGGGCGCTTACAGCATTCAGCACGATATTAAAGCGAAAACATTTGACATTGAATGGCAGAGTGTGGAGGAGAAAGTGCTTTGCTTGTTTTCGCCGGCTGCAAAAGAAGTTGGCGGAGTGTACGGATTCGAACCGTTTGTTGATGACAATCACCCGTTGTCAAAATTCCCGGGATTGGTGGTAAGATACCGAACACGCGTCCATAAAATGCCGACACTTGCCAAAATACAAATGGGTCGATTCCATTCCTGGCAAACACGCACAACAAACTTTTCTGAATACGAATGGAAACCATTAGAATTTATTGGCTCGGACAAAACGGTTCCCAGCATGGACACGATCGATCTGTGTTACACAAGCGGCCACGTGATATACCGGCTTACAATCCCACAGTCTGAATACACACCAAAAGAATCAGCTGTGCTGAAAATCTCGCTCAACATACGGCACCGGGTGACAATCTATTTGAACGACCAACATATTGTCGGAGGGCACATGACGTATGCGTTGCAGATTTTCAAGGCTGGTGCCAAACAAGGTCCGGACGTGTTTTCAGATTACAAGGAATATATTTTGCCTACGGAAAAGATGCACAGTGGCGGCAAAGATGGACGAGATAATTTCGTGTACGTGGTTGTCGAAAGCTTCGGTCTTAATCGCCAGCCGTTTGTATTCGACGATGTGCGAAACGCGCGCGGCATACTAAATGTAAAGCTTCAAGAAGAGACTGTCGGCATTTGGGGGATGAAGCGACGACGGCGTGTGGTTTGCGGGATCGATATTGCTGGAGTTGATGTGCGAACAGTCGCCGATGCGTATAATTTGTGCGGATTCCCGGATGAAGATCAAGCGACGGGGTGGAGTGCCTTGACGAGCAAGACCGCCGTTGAAAAGCGCGACAATAACGACGCAGTTGCGGTGTTGCGGCTCGAAAAAACGCGTGCCGCGCCACAGTGGTTCCAGGGGTTGCTGGAAATCGACGCGCGGGTTGCGCAAAAAGCTGGCGGCCTCAAGGTGCCGTTGCGGCTACACGTGACGGGATCCGCGACGGCGCATTTCTGGGTGTCTGGACTGTATCTCGCGCGATATTACGGCAACGGAGATTGCGTGCAACATGACTTTTATATCCCTGACACGTTTGTAACGACAGCTGTTGAAGGAAAACTGCCGATCAAGATTCTTTTGTATGGAGGACGTGGAGATGAAGGCGACGATTGGATTGGAGTGGAGGTGAAGGGATGGGAGATTGCTGACGGGTGGAGTGGAAATCTTGTCGATGGAAATGGTGCTGTGTTTGGAGTTTTGGAGGAATCTTTGCTGTGAATGTTTTGTGTTGTAGAAATTGATTTCATTTTGGAGAGAAAAAAAATTCAAATGCAGATTGAAACTTTGGAAGGAGAAGAGTTGCGACGAGAGACTGTGTCCAGTTTTCGCTTGGGTAAGCCTGCAATTTTGCGAAAAGAACAACGAGACAAATATGCTTTTCCACTTCAACCGACGACGGATTTAACCGAAACCACAATGCAGCCAAAGTATTTCGTCACGACAAGCCCTTCACCTGTATCGACTTTGACACTGGCGGCACGCTGTGTCTCGCCACATGTGAAGACGAGCTGCGTATGTACGACTGTCAAAGCGGCTCGTTGAGTATTTTTCCTTCGCCGCATTTCCTCTCACAGACCTACCTTCGGACTTTCTATTTATCGAATAATATGCAATTTTTTTTTTATCCACCGTATCGTGTTTCTTTCGCTGGGCTAAACAAAATGGAAAAATACTACTTTTTTTTTTTTTTTGACCCAGACATAAAAAAACATCTTATTCGAAAAAGTATGGATGTGCGATTGCGAAATTCACACATCGGCCTACGAATGTACTGTATTCGTCGACAAAAGAAGACGGTGCGCGTTACTTGCTTATTATTTTTTTTTTTTCCGTGTTTCTTGCCTCTTTCAAACATTTCATTTTTTTTAAAATTTTTTTAGACGCGATTAGATACTTGTCTTTTCACGATAACAAGTTTATCAGATATTTCACTGGCCATGAAACAAAGTAAAATTATTTTGCTACATTTATTTTTATAATTTTAAAAAAATAGAGTCACTGCTATTGAAATGTGTCCTCAAGATGATCAATTTCTTTCGGCATCGAGAGACGGTGAAGTGCGTTTATGGGATTTGAAAGCAAATAACTGTCATGTGCGTTGTCGTCTGTGTTGGTATTGCAATGACGTTAATTTTCCCTCCCCTTTAATGCGCAAAAAAAAAAAAAAAAAAAAACCACGAAAAAAACAAACAGGGAGTTTTAAAAACAAACGCCCAAAATCCAAGAATTGCATTCGATCCTACGGGAGCGATATTCGCCGTCGCGACGCAATCGAGCACAATCAGACTATACGACCTGAAATCGCTCAGTTCTGGGCCATTCGATACTCTGAAAGTACCAAATGATCTTGGCGCCGGCGCAAATAGCGCCTTCAGTGAATGGACAACAATAAAGTTCAGCAACGACGGAAAATGGCTACTCTTGGCGAACAAGGCTGGGGTGGCTTGTGGAGTCGATGCATTTGATGGTAAGATTTTGACTTCATTCTCTGGAAGACGATGCGTGGGATATAAAGGGCCTTTGGATATGGATATTGGAATTACGCCGGATGGAAATTATGTGTTGGGAGGTGTGTTTGCAAGTTTTTTTTGCATGTTTTTTTTCAGCGATTATTTATTCACTGATTGTTTAGGTTCTGATGACGGGTCTATTTATTTCTGGGAGGCGCCATCTGCTGGCATGTCGGGTGCACGCGATAGATATTTTGCGCAATTGCAAGGAGTTAGAGAACCTTCACCCCTAATTAAGTTTAACCCGAGATTTATGATGTTTGCTTCCACTTCCGAAAATAATTTGGTAATTACAAAACTTTTTTCTTTTTTTTTTTTTTGGCTTTGTCAAATTGTAACAAAATACAAACACAGTGCTTTTGGTTGCCTGATATTTAATTAACGTTTTAAATAAACAATTTTTTCTTTTTCTTTCTCTTCCCATTATCATCAAATTGCTGCTCTCAAATTATTCGCTGTTTGGGCAAAATTCATAACAGGGTTCACGCGGCTTTTTTTTTTTTGACTGCTGTGATGTTATAATGACAGAACTCTATCAAGTTTCATATGAGTCAAGTTGAATCAAAACAGTGGAAAATGGAAATTCTTGTTGATTATTGATTTGTGCTCACTAAATTCAAAAGAAATAGGAGCGGAAAAAAGCAACAAAAAACATTGGAAAGCAAGATCAATTTTCAGTTGAGCCACCCTCATAAAAAAAAAAAAATTCAGTCTCCCAGCCTTCCGTGATTTGACTCTCTGTGCCAGACCCGCATTCGAATGATTTTTCTTTAAAAGCGCCAAGGTAACCTGAAAAGAAAGCTGGCACAAAAAAAAACGAAGGAGACATAAAAAACGACAAACGACAAAAACGAAAGAACGAACGAAAATATGACAGTGAGTTCGTAAAATTTAGTTCATTTTTTTATTTTTTATTCTTTACTTTTTTATTATTTTTTTACATGCTTGGGTGGCTGAAAGAAAAGGAAATAAAAAAACAAAAAACATTTAGGAACGCGATCAAACAATTGACTATAATGCCGTCGACAAGAATGGATCGATCGTATGGACCAAAGTCGCTCTTGACATGAGCGCGGATTTGATGCGCGAATCGGACAAACGGAATCCGGCCGTGTTTGGGCTGTAAGTGATGGAGAATGACGTTGATTTTGTCTCCCCATCCTTTAAATTTTTTTTTTTTTTCATTTTCGCGCCACCAATCGAAACACTCAATTTCCATCTCTTTGCCCTCCCTTTCTGCATCGAATCGCACACACACACAACCTTTTGTTTCTTCTACATAGTGCATATT